>OZ007497.1:137892718-138165218 GCA_963931805.1 Microdon myrmicae
CCAACTCCTGACCACCTTAATAAATGAACATTTAAAAAAGTTCGCGGATCAGAGTTATACCTCTACACTTAACAATATTAAACCCAATCGTGATCTCTTCAAAAACAGCAACCGACTAACTGGTCGGAAGTTTAAACCGCGAATCGATCACCTTATCAACCCACTCAGCAACAATCTTATCCAATCCGACACGGACGCTGACCACTTCTCAAAGATCCATCAACAAAATGATTCCCTCTCAGTCCCTAATTTTCGAAATACTGTCAACGAATATATTTCACACAGATTACCCGCATCTTATACTCCTTTCATCGGAGAATTTAACGACACAAACAAGGCGTCACATCCTTCAGACACCACCACATTTTTAACCACAGATGAACTCATCAAGTTCATAAAATCACGACCCAACAAAAAATCTACCGGTATAGATGGAATACCACACCTTCTATTTAAAAGACTTCACCCGCCAAATCTACTTCCCATTTTAGTCCTTCTTAACCACATCATAAATGCTTCACATTTCCCAGAGAACTGGAAAATTGCGGTAGTAATTCCCATTAAAAAGTCCGGCAGTTCCAATAACACCTCCAACTATCGTCCAATATCTTTATTGAACACCCTAAGCAAAATATTGGAATGTAAGATCTACCAAAACCTTCTTTCGTTTGCCAGTGATAACGCTCTCATCCCTAATTCTCAGTTTGGCTTTCGTGAGCGACACTCTACTTGCCATGCGTTACTAAAACTTACACACGATGTCACAACTGGTCTAGAAAACCAGTGCCCTACCGTATGCATATTTCTCGATATCTCCAAAGCATTTGATTGTGTCTGGATCTCAGGACTTCTTTATAAGCTGCACTGCTTATTTGGTCTGAATTCCAATATCACAAAGCTCCTAGCATCTTATCTTTCTGGGAGGAAATTCATGGTCAGAATAAATTCTTCCCTCTCACAAACTCACAACATAACCGCAGGAGTTCCCCAAGGATCCATTCTTGGACCACTTTTATATCTTCTATACACATCCGATATTCCCCAACCTCCACCTAGTGTTGTAATGCTAAATTATGCTGACGATACTTTAATCTACTCTAGCAGTAGATTTGTCAAAGCGGCAAGAAACCGCGTTAACAACTTCCTCCCGCTCATCTCAGCATACTTTAACAAATGGAAAATTCGCCTCAACCCAACCAAAACCCAGCTAACTGTGTTTAAGGGCAAAAACGCTCACTGCACTAACAACACTAAACGTTGCCACAACAAAATTAAACTAAATCTTAATAACACCCTCATAAAACCTTCCAAAACCCTAAAATATTTAGGAGTAACCCTTTCCAACAATTGGTCATTCTCAACTCACATCAAAAATTGTCTTCAAAAAGCCTCAATACAGCTTAACCTCTGCAGACGAGTGTTGTGGAAACCTAAAGGCCTCTCTCTTAAGGTCAAACAACTCATCTACAAACAGGTAATCAGACCTACTCTTACATACGCCTGAAGACATCAGGACGAAGGCGGAATCAAAGGACGTTGCTCTTCCCTTTGAATTCAGAGGAAGCACGGCAACGACCCCTTTTGTAGGACAAGTTTTCAGGAGCGGTCAAATTTTAAGAGATCGCCTTGTCCTTTTAAGGACCAGGAGACACGCTTCCTGAAAATAAAAACCCCTACAAGAAACACAACAAAAGCTACGTGCGGAAGAGTACATTCACCTGCGAGACGCTATTGTCAACAACGCCGATCCCGCCCAAATTGGTAATTCTGTCATTCTACCATCATCGTACATAGGCAGTCCACGTCATATGCAAGAATATATACAAGACGCCTTGACTTAGGTGCGAGAATATCGACGGCCGTGTTTATTCATCACCTTCACATGTATTCCAAAATGGCCGGAGATCACATCCTTACTATTGCCTGGCCAAAGCGCAATACACCGTCATGACATTAGAGCACGTGTTTTCAGACAAAAATTAAAGTCTCTAATTGATTTCATTACAAAGTTACATGGCTGTATTTCGCGTTGAAAATACCAATGTGAATGTTCCTCCTGTGAATAACAACGATGAAATAACGCTTTACCAAATTGGCCGGTACGTCAGTTCCAATGAAGCTGTTTGGCGTATCTTTGGTTTCCCAATTCATGAACGAGATCCAGCAGTCATTCATTTAGCCGTCCATCTTGAAAACGGCCAGCGCGTATATTTCACGAGCGAGACAGCAATTGATCGTGCGATAAATCCACAACAAACTACATTCACCGAATTTTTTGAATTGTGTAATCGTGCGGATGCTTTTGGTGCTTTTGCACGAACATTACTCTATTCAGAAGTACCACGTTATTTCACATGGACACCAACAAAAAACTTGCCTCCACGGAATCCAGAACGCGATTAAAACTAAGTTCATCGAAGCGATAGAATACGACATATTCAATCGTCGCTTCGATGACCATATAAGGTAAGATATCCCTTTTGCGTTTTGTTCAACACAAAAGGGGTTGAAATACACACACGACGATTGCTGCTCATCGCGTGTGTTCGCAAGTATGCAGACATAGCATAGGTCCCATCTAAATGTTCGCAGCAGGTGCAAGCATCTCAACGAAAAAGGGGGTGAAATGTTTACACGATCGACGACTGCATAAAGCGTTATAGCTGATCGTGCACATTTGCTGGCATATCCTCGCAATCGAATTCTAATGGTAAATTTCCATTTGCGAACTCGGCTGCTTGGGCGGTCGGCCGGATGCCCTCATGTATTGGTCGGTCGGGTGACCGATCGATGTGGGCATGCTGTGGTAAGGAAAGATACACATTTCTTGCAGGTGTGGAATATCGTACAGATATTGAACGGGGAATATTGGTTGCTTGGTTGTTAAACCAAATTGCTTTGAGAATATAGCATTTGTTGCCGCTGGAATTTCATATCAGCGAGAATTAATGTTTCACCAGTTTTTCTGATGTTACAGGCACGGCGTTGAAGGTAAGTACACGCTTTTTAGATGTCACAGGTAACCATTTCTTCATAACCAGCCGCCAGGTAAGTAGTGGCGTTCAATGGAACTGCCACAATACTTATATATATATATATATATATATATATATATATATATATATATATATATATATATATATATATATATATATATATATATATATATATATATATATATATATATATATATATATATATATATATATATATATATATATATATATTGCGCGAGCGACAGATAGAAAATCACGTTCAACAGTTTATTTATTATACTATGCACATACACAAACAGGAACACTTCCTATTTCGCGTATCGGCACAATATATATTTTTTTTTTCTTTTTTTTTCTTTAAGACTTCTCTCGGGAGAGGCGAACCTATAGCGTAGAGTGGGCGCCCCGAGATGCCCTCAAATAACTGGGGGGGGGGGGGGGGGGGGCTCCGCAGCTTCCCCGCTCTGTAACGGAACGAGTTCTGATGCAGGGATGTTCGCGCCGTCGGGAGATGAACCACAAACTGCTGCGATCCGTCGGATTGTCTTGTGGAGCGCATATAAACCGAATTGCGTGGAACAATACCAAGAATCTGCGAAGAACAGTACCCGTGATAATATCTGTAAAACAGGCAGAAGTCGGCTACGCGCCTTCGATGTGATAGCGACTGTAGTCCCGACGTCAGCACCGAGTCCCCGATCAGGCGGATCGCTCGTCTCTGTATGCTCTCAAATAAGTCGAGGGTATGCTTACCAGCAGAACTCCAAAGATGAGAGCAATATTCGAGCGCGGGTCTAATTTGGGATTTATATAGGAGAAGAAGTTGGCCCGGAGTAAAATATTTCTTGGCTCTAAAAAGATAGCTCAGTTTTCCTGAGGCTGACCTGGCGATACTCGACACGTGTTTATGCCATGATACATTCCCACAGACCGTGAGGCCGAGCAATTTCAAACGTTCCCCAGCCTCGAGGGCCCGACCATTCATCATCAGCTGTGGAACCGATGATCCACTTTTCTTTGTGAATGTTGTATATTGTGTCTTCGCTGCATTGAAGTCGGTGAGATTGGCCGTTCCCCACTGCAGGACCTTATCTAGATCCTGATTCAGAGAGTCAATCTGTCTACATCTCGGCTAATGCGACACAGATGCACCAATCGACCGTACACTCGAAAAGGAGGAAACAAGCGTACTATTATCCGCAAAACTGAACACTTTGTTATCCGTTGTCTCCAATAAATCATTTATGTGAAGCAAAAATAAAGTTGGAGCCAAAGTAGAACCCTGGGGCACCCCCGAATTAACAGGATACAGATCCGAACACTCGCCGTACACAACAACCCGGATCGATCGATTCTCGAGGAAGCTTCTCGTCCAGTCGCAAAGCTGTTGGGAAAGTCCATATGAACGAAGTTTGCTCAGCAATGCCCCGTGCCAGAAGCGGTCAAAAGCCTTGGAGATATCCAATGCGACCGCCCCTGACTCACCATGCCGTTCAATCGCGGATGTCCATATATCGGTTATAAGTGTCAAAAGGTCTCCCGTGGATCGCCTGCCACGGAATCCTTATTGACGATCATTCAGAAGTCCGTTGCACTCCAAATACTTAACTAACTCTGTACTGATGACTTTTTCCAATACCTTAGATAAAATAGAGAGTAATGCTATCGGACGGTAATTTTGTGGGAGACCCTTTTTTCCCGTCTTTGGCATTGGCTGAACTCGAGCGATTTTCCAGCAGGCAGGAAAGGTTCTCCGTGCATAAGATAAGCGGAAGAGTCTGCCAAGAACCGGCGATAGTTCTGGAGCACAGTTCTTGAAGACTATTGCTGGTATTCCGTCCGGGCCGGTTGCCTTCCTACAATCCAGTTCACGTAGAACGCGTTGAATAGTGCGCAGGCGAAATCTCACATCCCACATCGAAGACCGTACCGGCAAAATCACGGGTGGCTCCAAAAGGCGGGGATCGAGGTTTGAATTCGCGGAAAATAAATTCGCGAACATATTAGCTTTATCCTTTGAATTCGTGACTAACGTCCCGCTGTCTGTCACCAACGGAGGGAAAGAGGAGGAAGCGAAGTTACTGCTGACAGCTTTTGCCATTGACCTGAAGGGGCACGAACCAGTTGGGCACCGAAGGAGTTTTTTGATCACCCTGTCGTTGTGAGCCTTCTTCGCGGTATCATTCGCCTGGTTGGAGGCGTTTCTGATTCTAACAAAATTCGTTCTGTTAACATCGGTGGGATTGGAGCGCCATTGCTTAAAAGCTCTCTCTCTGTAATCAGCTCGCATTTTTTATCAAACCAAGGTTTATCAGACGAACTTCGTTTGATGGAATGTGGAATATACATCTCCATCCCCAGAAGAATAATCTCTGATACTGACTCCGCGGAAGCATTAACATCGGATTTTTCGAAGCACACCTCGGACCATGGAAAGGATGCGAAGAAATCTCGCAAATCCAGTTAGCAAGCCCATACTTCCAGGCATGACCAAGCTGCCTAGGCCGGTTATTCGCTTGAATGCAAGTGCTTGCGCCACAGATATCAAGCAGTGATCTGAGTTTCCCAGTGGCGCAGAAACCTCTACGGTATAAATACTCTGTTGGGATGTCAAAAACAGATCCAGGTCAAGTTGTGGCTTACAGCAAGCATTTCCGCCTACATCCCAGCCTCGTCGGTTCTGTTAGAATGTACCAACCATTAAAATCGCCAAGGACAAGTATTTCAGAAGCTGGGTGGTTGATCTGTATCCAGTCAACGGTATGTGAAAGATGTTCGAAAAATGTCGCCGGTCGATCGTCATTCGGGGAGCGGTAAAGACAACAAAGAAATTTAACAAAATTCGTCCACACGACCCTCAACCATATGATGTCCATATTATTGGGTTCCAACGCCTCCATCCTCTGGCAAGCTTGATCGGACCGCGCGAAAATGCGGACTGCGCCCTTAAAAGGAATCTGGAATGTAAGTGGTATCCTGAGCAACGAAGATATGTCGAATCAGTTGATGGATCGACCTGGGTCTCAGTTGGGGCAAGGATATCAGGTTTCGATGTTTGCAAATATTGGTGGACGGCGCTTAAATTCGTATTGGTGAAACCGATGCCCCTGATGTTACAAAATGCCGTCACCAGTCGAGCGTGGGCAGAGTCTTGAGAGCGAGCCAGGTTATGCGATGACTAACCTCTTAAAGTTCGGTTATTTATCATGATATCTGCATGATGTTCCCCCTGACATAGTCCGCCCCGGAGATCCGAATGGGAGACTAGTTTACCTCCGGAATTCTTTATATCAGAAGGTTCCATCATGACTTATATCCGTGTCAGTCCGGGCCATCGGCCAAGCTCCGAAAGATGGCCAGGGATTTCTCCCGACCATTTCGCGGAGCCTAAAGCTAGATGGGATGGTATTTCACCGGGCGTACAGGGCGTTGGGATCCCGGCTACCACTCGGTGCAGAGAAATCCCAAGCGAACCCGTACCCATTTAAGACGTGCAACGCAGTTTAATTTAATTATAATAATTTAACAATAATTTAATAGTAATTTTACATGCACGTCACTTTTAAGGCCGTTTCGTTGAACGGTTCATCACCATTGTTTGTTGATTGACGCATGTCTACACCGGTTGGTGGTCAGTTTGGTACTGTACGGCAATTGACCGTTGCTGCTGATGACCCAATTCTTGGAGGTTTAGGAGAACTGACCTTGGGTTGTGGCATTGCACAATCATATATGACTCGCAAGACTTAACGACCACCATAGATAACGAATAACACAAACTACCATATACAGTATGACTCACTAGTTAATGACCACCATAGATAACGAAGAGTACAAATTTGACCAAGATAAGACGACACAAATGACTCACCACTGGGAACCAAGATAAGAATTGGCAAACCAAGATAAGCATACATGGTTTTAAGTATCTATGTGACTAATAGTGTTAAGAAGTGAAATAATAAGGACCTCGGTCCACAAAAATGAATTTTTTTTTAAATATTTTCACTAAGAATTAGCTTGGTCAAATTTTAATAATACAGTCTCAATACCTATTGTCTACAGTAAGATCAGCTGATATTGAGACATGAAAAATTTCCTACATATTATTAACAAATTGTTTTCAATTAAGTTTATGAGACTCACGTTTTATTTACATGTAAATTAACGCACAGGAGTAAAGTAGGTTCACGTATCATATAAATAAAATACAGAACATCGCTTGGTTAAATTAAATGTTAGTTTTGTTTGTTTTTCGTTACATCTATTTAATACTAAAACAAATCCCCCCTTGTAAATTAGATAAATTATGACCTGAGCTTAGACATCAATATCAAAGAGTTGAAGAAACATAAACATTTATAAAACGACAAATCTTAGAGTAATAAGCTAACAGTTAAGAATTTTTTGCTTTCATATAACAACTCCAATCCTTTTACAGGATTGATGAGAATACATTTTCATTCCCTTTTGTACAATTTATTCTTTATATAAATTAAAAAATATTTTTCATAGTTTTAAGGATTTAAGAAGATTCAACGTTAAAAACAAATGTAACTGGAAAAGCTGTTTTAAAGCTTCGACTTAACTTCGGGAAGTAAAACATCCTTCCACCACGACGGTCGTTCAAATGTCCCCGGATTGTTCATGAATTCATTCTTCAAATTCTCATAGAGAAGACCGTTGGATTTGGCAATCACTGAGTGTAGAGCAAAATCTGGGGGCGCAAGAGAGTCTGCCACTGCAACGGCCGAGTCTTTTAACTCGCCACATTTTAGTAGCAGCTTTGTCCTGATCGTATCGCCAAATTGAGTTTTACCGGCAAATCCTCCAATGTAAAAAGTCGCCATATGTTTATCAAGACACGAAAAGGAATACACCACAAAGAGAAGGTGCAATATATCCTGGAGTTCTTCGGTAACATCAGGACGCCGACAGCGTTCATAGAATTTATACATTGCTACGTATTCAGAATATGCCCGCCAAATGTCACGCGCAGTATACACCTGGGAATTGTTTTTCGCTTCGAAATGATGTCTGCCATTCTGTGTTTCATTTTTCATTTGTTTCGAGGTCTTATCCAGAAGATAGCAGAGAAGCCATTCATAGCAACTAAGGACAACTGCAACAAAAATATTATTAGCTAAAAATGTTAATAGTTATGTGAACAGCAGTTAAACCTACACTCCATTGAATCCATTTTATATTGTGACATAATCTTTTCAACCGTGCCGGAAAGAATATGATCTCGCTGTAAAATAAAGTTGGCAGTACCTAGGGGGCTTTCAAGACTTCCCTCCCACTGACGAAGTAGCCAGTTAGAGGCTTGCTGGCCAAGAACATTGTTGTCACCTTCGTATGTGCAGCAGGCATCGTGATTGTTACGTAAATCACCCAACTGAGATGCCTTCAAATAGCCATGTCCCCCACAAGCTTCTCTAGCCTCTTGTACAGCATCCCGAGCGGTCCACGTGTACATGCCTTTTGACGAAGAAATGATGGCGTGTATTTCTGACACCTTCTGTCTCTGTAATGAACAGATCGAGTTGTAAAGTGATATTAAATTATAATTTTGTTGTGCTAAATAGCGTATTTTAAATATTTTAACTTATTAGTAGTCTACCTAATGTTCGGCATGCGGTGCAATCCATATTCATTTTTTTTAATAATTCGGAAGAGACAGCAATATAACGGCTGGGCCATTTAAACTGTCAGGCTGTTTTTTGACAATAATTAGGAAAAAAAACACGAATTCTTTACTGTGAAATGATTTTTCGTTGTTTTACATCTTGCCAATCTGAAAAAAGTGCAACTAAGTGCGAAGTTGAGATGCCGAAAGTCAGAATGGCCCAGCCCAAACAAAGCGACACACTTCATACACAAAATATATAAAAATCAATTTTTTTTTTTGTCGAATAAATTAAATTTAATACAGTTCATTCAACTGCGTTGGATAAACAATATTCTTTGTGTTTGTATCTTTGCGAAAATCAAAGATTTTCAAGATTCCATTCACACAATTAAACCGGCTGATCTTTTGTTTATTTAAAATAAAAAATATAAAATATTTAAAAGAAAAATTAAAAAATAAAAAAAAAAATTGTAATAATAATGTATACATATAGATGTAAACGAGGAGTCCCTCTAATATATGACTTATTTCATATATATATATATATATATAAGAAACAAAAAAAAAAATGTACGCCGAAAGGCATATACAAAAATCAAGTTGTAATGTGTAATTTTATTAAAAAGCCAAATCCAACTCCTATCCACTCTGATAAATGAGCAGTTATTAGTCATTAGTCTACATCTCCACACTTAAAAATATCAAACCAAATCGGGATCTTTTCAAAAACATCAACCAATTAACTGGTCGTAAATATAAACCCCGAATTGACCATCTCATTAACCCGATCAGCAATAATATTGCCCGGTCCGATTCGGACATAGCAAATTGCCTCGCAGAACACTTTGCAAAGATCCATGAGCAAAATAATTGTCTCTCAACTCCTGGCTTCGAGAACACAGTAAACGAATACATCTCAAACAGATTATTCTCATCTTTTACTCCTTTCATTGGTGAATTCAACAACACAAACATAGCTTCACACCCCTTAGACACTACAAATTTTCTAACTGCGGACGAATTATCCGAGATCGTAAGATCAGGAAATAACAAAAAGTCAACTGGATTAGATGGAATCCCACGTCTTCTATCTAAAAGGCTGCGCCCACCGAATCTACTTCCCATCCTCATTCTTCTTAATCATATAATTAATGCATCGCACTTCCCAGAGAACTGGAAAACTGCGGTAGTAATTCCTATTAAGAAGCCCGGTAGTAGTAATAGCCCTTGCAATTATCGTCCAATATCCCTATTAAGTACACTAAGTAAGATACTGGAACGCAAGATCTACCAAAATGTTCTCTCATTTGCCAATGAGAATGCCCTCATCCCTAACTGTCAGTTCGGATTTCGTAAGCGACAATCCACATGTCATGCTCTACTAAAACTCACACACGATGTTACAACTGGTCTCCAAAACCAAAGCCCTACTGTGTGTATATCTCTCGATATTTCTAAGGCGTTTGATTGCGTCTGGATCTCAGGGCTTCTGTACAAACTGCACTCCATATTTAATCTAAACTCTCACACAACAAAGCTCTTAGCCTCATATCTTTCTGCCAGAAAATTCGTTGTGAGAATAAATTCTTCTGTCTCAGAAGCCCACACCATAACCGCGGGTGTTCCCGAAGGCTCCATTTTAGGGCCAATTTTATATCTGTTATATACCTCAGATATTCCTCAACCCGTATCTCCAAATGTTGGGATGCTGAATTATGCTGATGATACATTTATTTACTCTAGCAGCAAATTTGTTAAGGCTGCAAGAAACCGCATTAACAACTTCCTCCCTAACCTATCAACATACTTTAATAAGTGGAAAATTCACCTTAATCCATATAAAACGCAGCTCATAGTGTTCAAGGGCAAAAACGAGCACTGTACAAACAACACTAAACGCTGCCACAACAAAATTAAGATTCAACTGAACAACACTCTGATAAAACCCTCCAAAACCCTAAAATATCTGGGAATCACTTTTTCTAATAACTGGTCTTTTTCCTCCCACATTAAAAATTCCCTTCAAAAAGCCACAATTCAGCTAAATCTCTGTAGAAGAGTAATTTGTAAACCTAATAGTCTCTCTCACAAAGTCAAACTGCTCATTTACAAACAAATTATCAGGCCCACACTCACGTACGCGTGCCCATTGTGGTACCATATCACTCCCTCCCAAATGGAGAAATTACGAGTATTCGAAAGAAAATGCTTTAGGTATGTCTCTGGGTTACATCGTCGTCCTAACTCCTATAAGTACTATAGTAACGTCGAACTCTACAATACCGCTGGTATCGAGCGCCTCGATAGACGATTCCTCGAACTGTCTATCAAATTTATCGAAAACCTACAAAATAATCCCAATCCCATAATAACCTCGCTCTTAGAGAACCCTCTAGATATCAGAACTAACTATCCCAACTGTCTCCACACCAGAGCTATCTTCGCCTCAGGCAGACTGGTAAATGATTCAAATGAGATCATATACCACAACACCGAAGTTACCCCTAACCAGTTCAAATACTGTAACATCCAACCATTTTCCAACATCCTACGCTTTTCCAACGAACAACCGGAGAGAAATACTCTACCTCTAACCCATAACTGACCTCATTCCACATCCTTTAATTCATAACATATATCCCATTAATTATAAAACTTTGTTTATGGCTTTATGAAAATCATACTGTAATCAGACTAAATTAGGTTAAGTTATTTATATAATTAGGATTAAGTTTAGATTAAGTCAAGTTGAAAAAACAAATTCCTGGTTTTCTGACCTTTTCCAGGAAGATAATACCACTAAATTTATAAACACGCATCTATCTTATATCTCATAAAATATTGTTTGGAAAATGTATATATTATTATAATATTTACATGTAAGCAATTGTTGCAAAATTAATTTTAAGTCACTGTATTACTTAAATGTACGAATTCTAAATATGGTTAATAAATACAGTTTTGAAAAAAAAAAAATGTCTGATTTAGAGAGCTCGCATAGAGCCAGTAAGTTAATTTAAGGACTGTGATTGTAGAAAAGGGTTTAACATTTACCCCTAATATTATACATGTAAAAAGAATTAGGAAAATAAATGTGGTTTAAAAACTAAAAAAAAAAAGCGGTTGATCTTGTGTCTTGTTGATGGTGACTGAGACTGAGGATAAATTAAAGACTCGTTTTAAAAATGTCCATTCACGGGCATTTGACGGTGGAAATTATTAAAATAATACGTTTTTTATTTAGTCCAGTTAGTTCAATAATAGAGTAAAAATATAATGCATGCATTTTCATCATCATCAACATCGGTACTACAACCGGGAACCGGTCTTGGCCTTATTTGGCAAGTCCTGAGGCTTGTTAAATTTTCCATAATGATTTGTTTTTTCCGGGCAAGGTCATTAGTCTTGCGCCAGCATGCATTTTCAATTCCGTAAAAAATTGTTTCCCTTGTATCATGGGAGACCGGTCCATCTAACACGCCAAGCACGATTGTTAGAACGAGTCAATCTTTCTGGGAACCGATAAAACGGATGCATTTTCATCCGAAATTAAAACATATGGTATATTGATGTCCTTCTCCTCAAACGATTACTTAATTCTCAATCTTGTACAAAGTACAGCAGTTCATTTATATAATAATACATAAAATGTTTTCTTTGCATAACTAAAACTTAACACTGGCGATATTATTTATATACAAGGGCAGTTGGATGAAACAGTGACTTTTTGAATAAAAGATAATTTTTTCGGCAAATAAAAATTTTATTTTATATTTATTGGCCTGTAGGAACCCGAAAGTTCATGACATCAGCGACTCGACTCCGCCATTGTTCCCTGTCCTGTGCACTCTCCTTCCAGGCTTGACCATCTGATCCGATCTCCTCAAGGTTAAACCAAACATTGTCTTGTCATCTCCATCGCGGCCGTCCTACCGGTCTCTTTCCCGTTGGCTTATCGTCAAGAATTCTATGCACGGTCCTATCGTTGCCCGTTCGCGCCACGTGTCCGGCCCATCTTAATCATCGCAACTTGATTACTCTCACTATTGTAGGTTTGCGGTATAGCTCTTCCAATTCGTGGTTGTGGAGTTTCCTCCATTGTCCTGCCTCCTCGTCATATTTGCCGTCAAAGATACCCCTCAAAACTTTATTCTCGAATACGGGGAATTTGTTTTCTTCCCGTTCTGGGAGAGCCTTTGTTTCGCATCCGTATAGAACAATCGGCATGATTATGGTTCTATAAACATGGAGCTTTATATTATATGATAGCAGTTTGGATTTCAGCAGTTTACTTACTGAGTGCCAACTAGCGTTGCCGGAGTGTAGTCTTTTGTTAATTTCCTTCGACATTTCGTTACTGGCCGTCGGTATTGTTCCCAGGTATTTAAACTCTTTGACATTTTCAAATATCTTGCCACTGATGTTCTTGTGTTCTCTGAGGTCCACCTGCTCTCGCCATAATAATGTATTTTGTTTTGTCTTCTTTTATTTCTAGGTCTACCTCTTCTGTCGCTTGCATGATGATTTCACAGTTTTAACTTACAGTGTCTAGGTATCGCCCAAAAACAGCAATGTTATCGGCATATGCGAGCACCTGTGTGACCCCGTTGAAGGATGATCCGGACACATCGACAAATGGGTTTGCGACTCCGATCACCTTCTAGTGATGGGCAAAACTAGAAGTCGGCTCGCAGCAAACCCACATGGGCAATCACGGGAGACGAGCAAAAAGTTCGACATTGTCTCGAATACGCCTTTCAATCTTTTCAGCCCGTTCTCGCGATTGTTGGAAAGAACAAACAGATCAGCCATGCACGTTAAGACATGTCCATCCCGAATCGCGTTAAGTTCCCGGCGCAACAAAGCTGCCCACACGCTACAGATACCGTTGCCCAGTTAGCAGCCCCAAGGTCCAGACGTAAGGATCGACCGCCACCAAGTTAGTGGCGCAACAAGAAGCTGCCCCAGCGCAGATACAACGAACCACACCGCGACCAGTTAGCGGCGCATTGCCATCGAGGATCCAGACGTAAGGATCAACCGCCCAGGTTCACAGGTAAGAAATAGTTTTCAATTACAACTAAATTATCGCCGCCAAATTCGTGGCGCAAACAGAATCTGCCTCCAGCAGTTACTTACCGGCTAGCAACGCCCAGTTCCCGGTCAATCAAGGTCCAGATCTGTGGATCAGATACCACCAGTTCGCGGTGCAGCCTGGGATCCAGATCTGTGTATCGGCTACCACCGCGCAGTTCGCGGTATACTAAAGGGCCCAGTCCAAGGGCCGACCGGCGTCAAGGTCCCGGGACATTAAAGTCCAGGCGCGAGGAACCACCGTTATCAAGTTCATGAGAACAATTACGTCAATGCCCAGGGAGCGCCCCAATGTCAGAGAAGTCGAGAATGACAAAGTTTACATTGGCGGAACAGCTCATCAGTGCCCAGTTCGCCTCTCAGGAGCGGATGTCCTGTGCTTTCCTCAAGCTCGAGAAGAGAGGGCCACCAACGTTATTCACTGTGGACATACGCCAGCACAACCTCCAGATCACATGGTAGGACATCCGGCTGAATCATGAGGAGATAAAACTCCTGGCCACTCCAGAGATGACCAGCGACCACCGCTACTTCGTGGATAGATTCATCGCTCAAGCCGAGAGGATCTATCTGGACGAGGTCAGAAAGTTTGTAGAGGCAAGGAATGCCCTCACCGCCGACCGTCCGGCCGCATACAAAACCGGCCCGGACACCGCGTATCAACCCAACAGTCGTTTGCCACCACTGGTGGCGCAACCACCTGGGTGACTGGTAACTCCTTCCACTCCTGGCATGCGTATGCCACCTGGCCATTCACCCAGAACACCAACGAGAAACAATGCAAAGGCAGTTGATGCACCGAAGGAATCCTCTTATGCAACCGTACCAAATCAACCATTCGAAACTCACTGTAACGGACGCCCTCATCTGGCTGTACGCGAAAGTGATGAGGGAGGTTCCCGGAATACAGCCAATTCCATTCGAAGCTAATATCACTCAACCATTGAGAACTAGTGAATTGGATCATTCTGCCAGTGTCCCAGCACCAGAGGAGAAAGATCCCAAGAAACCCGATGCAGCCCAAGACGGAAAGAAGCCTGCTGCAGAGAAACCCGCCGAGCAAGGCAAGGATACCAACTCAACGAGACTGCTCGAAGCGCAGATTGCGCTCGACCCAGTCTCCTCAATTACGATAAACAGCGCCGATCAAGGCAATAGACGACCACCGATGCTTTTCGTGGTCCCGTTCGAACTCGATCCAGTCTCCCCAATTATACCCAATGGAAGCCGACAAGTAAACAGACATCAACATCCATGCCAGAGTCACCAAGACTCTCATTCCCCCGCAGCATCAGCGGTCCTCAGTCCGACAGCACATAGACGAGAATTGCACACACTCCCAGTGAGTATGCATCAGCAGGCCGCCGACCAGAGTGGCGCCTGCCCACAGATCAACTCGCCACATGTCCCGATGCTCGGACCAACGCCGAAGCGCCA
This sequence comes from Microdon myrmicae, assembly GCA_963931805.1. Classification (NCBI taxonomy): domain Eukaryota; kingdom Metazoa; phylum Arthropoda; class Insecta; order Diptera; family Syrphidae; genus Microdon; species Microdon myrmicae. The sequence continues at coordinate 137,907,878 of OZ007497.1, forward strand.
ACAGAAACCAATGCCGCGTACGTGTCGTGGGGCACAGCATCACAAACATCACATGACCGTTCCTCGTCGGTTGCAACCTTACAACTCCGACCCAGAGGAACTGGTCGAGCATACCCCTGTGGATGGCAGCTCACATAAGAAGACCAAGAGGAGGTACTGTCGGCGACTACCTACCGCCGACCCCCTCCTGGACTATTCATCAGAAGTGCCCCTCGCCCACTGAACCGCCGTATGGACAATGAGCAATCGAAGAGCCATGAGCCTGAGCATTTACCGGCTTCAAGACAACACCCAGTTACCACCATAGACCACGGAACGCGCAATGCCCCGTGGTCTATGGTGGGCGGCGCTCCCCAGTATCCAGGGACCGACTGAGTCCCAACCGCCGCATCCGACTGAACGCTGCGGCCTCAACCGCAAACGACCACATCGTTCGAGCCACTAACTTTGAACGGGTGCGAATGGACGCAGCACTCGTCACCACTACTTGTCTCGATGTAGTGAAACCAATCACCATCCAGCACGTGGTCACTGATCGTGGCTTGCGAAGTTACAGCTCCAACCCAGATCGCATGGCAAGCTCCGGACGAACACTGGAGCCAAAAGATTCGCCAATGATTGGCGAAAGCGGGCGAAATGTTGCGGATTCGCACTGGACACAACCAGCGAATTCGCAACTGAATACTACCCGTGGCAACCGAATAACAAATGTCAGCAACGAGCTGACATAATCAATTATTATTCTAGTTGTCAAGCAAGCAAATGGAAAACTCTCTCTTCTTCGTAGGCGCTTGGCGTAAATAGATGTTATCGAAAGAAATCAAAAGGAATCATTTAAATAAACTACACTATTGTTAATTAATCTACAAGCAAACTCTTTTCTCTACCTGGAGGATTCGTTCTGGACTTGCTGTATCTCAAAATTCGGTATTATTTTCCCTTTTTTCAATTACATTTCCAGTTGTTTTAGAACCAACGGAATCAACATTTATTGGGCACGCCATGAGCATTTCCGGGATATTGACGTCCTTCCACCAGCCCACCAACAGATCCAGTTGTTGGTGGAAGTTGCCACCACTCGGGGCTCTTCCCACCACTGGATTTGTATCCCCGACGGATCCGACACAAATCTCAGCTGGTGGTCACCGGCTGCGCCAAAATTGTTATAGTTTATTCACACAATTTAATTATAATATTGTAATATATTTATATATTAGTATGGGTTAAGTAAGTGAGGATTTACTTAATCGGCCGTGGAGCGGTCGCTGTAGCTGCTGCGGTCTCTGATGCTGGAAGGTTGCAGCAGGCGTTGAGCTTTGTGCTCCCTTGTTCAGCTTGCTGTTGGTTGTTGATTATTTGTCAATATCTCTTAGCGAGCCCTCTACTTCAAAACCTTTCTTCGTCTCCAGAAGTTTCTCCTCGGGATGCAATTATTCTAAGTTTATATTCGGGATCATATACCGGTAGAATAGCACTTGATTCTACGACGTTGTTTTCCAACTTAAGTGTTAGCTGGTTTTTCAGTTCTATAATAAGAATTTGAGCTCGGTCCAATAATTACGATTGGTTTGTACGATTTTCGTTCGTAGTTTTACCTCGAATGAATTTTATTTTACGTTTTCGCCGTTGACGTTTATTGTTTTTTTCGGCGCCAACGCCGTTTTTTATTACTTTTTTTCTGCCAAGTAGAATTTGGCCGAGTGGTAACCGGGGTCCCAACGCCCTGTGCGCCCGGTGAAATACCACCCCATCAAGCTTTAGGCTCCGTGAAATGGTCTGGAGAAATCCCTGACCATGTTTCGGGGCTTGGCCGATGGACCGGTTCGAGAAAAGGTTGGTTAGGTGGTAGTCGGTCCCAAGGTGAGATACCACCCCGTCACGGTGTACATTCCGCGATATCGCCGAGAGAAATCTTCGACGGTGTTTCGGATGTGTGGCTGATGGCCCGGACTGACACGGGGATAAGTCATGATGGTGCCTTCTGATATAAAGAATTCCGGAGGTAAACTAGTCTCCCATTCGGATCTCCGGGGGGGACTATGTCAGGGGGAACATCATGCAGATATCATGATAAATAACCGAACTTTGAGAGGTTCGTCATCGCATAACCGGGCTCGCTCTCGAGGCTCGGCCCACGCTCGACTGGTGACGGCATTTTGTAACATCAGGGGCATCGGTTTCACCAATACCAATGTAAACGCCGTCCACCAATATTTGCAAACAACGAAACTTGATATCCTTGCTTGCCCTAACTGAGACCCAAGTCGATTCGTCAACTGATTCGACATATCTTCGTTGCTCAGGATACGACTTGCATTCGAGATTCCGTTTTAAGGGCGGCGTCTGCATTTTCGCGCGGTCCAATCTGGCTTGCCAGCGGATGGAGGCGTTGAAACCCAATAATATGGACATCATATGGTTGAGGGTCGTGCTGAGGAATTCCGTTAAATTTCTTTGTTGTATTTACCGCTCCCCGAATGTCGATCGACCGGCGACATTTTTCGAACATCTTTCATATACCGTCGACTGGATACAGATCAACCACATAGCTTCTGAAATTGTTGTCTTTGGCGATTTTAATGTGCACAATTTCGGCTGATTGTTACATTCTAACAGAACCGATGAGGCTGGGAGGCTGGCGGAGATGTTTGCTGTAAGCCACAACTTGACTCAACTCGTGGAGGAGCCAACGCGAGTGCCAGATACCCGAGGCGATTATGCGAACACCCTGGATCTGTTTTTGACACCCGAACCGAGTATTTATACCGTAGAGGTTTCTGCGCCACTGGGAAACTCAAATCACTGCTTGGTATCTGTCGCGCAAGCACTTTCACATCAAGCGAATAACCGGCCTAGGCAGCTTCGCCATGTATGGAAGTATGGTGCTGCTAACTGGGACGATATGCGCGATTTCTTCGCATCCTTTCCATGGTCGGAGGTGTGCTACGGAAACTCCGATGTTAACGCTTGCGCGGAGTCGGTATCAGAGATTATTTTTCTGGGGATGGAGATGTATATTCCACATTCCATCAAACGAAGTTCGTCTGATAAGCCTTGGTTTGACAAAAGATGCGAGCTGGTTACAGCGGCAAAAAATAGAGCTTTTAAGCAATGGCGCTCCAATCCCACCGATGTCAACAGAACGAATTTTGTTAGAATCAGAAACGCGTGCAACCAGGCGATTGATACCGCAAAGAAGGCTCACAACGACAGGGTGATCAATAAACTCTTTCGGTGCCCAACTGGTTCGCGCTCCTTCTGGTCAATGGCAAAGGCTGTCAGCGGTAACGTCGCATCCTCCTCTTTCCCTCCGTTGGTGACAGACAGCGGGACGTTAGTCACGAATCCAAAGGATAAAGCTGATGTGTTCGCAAATTTATTTTCCGCGAATTCAAACCTCGATCCCGGCCTTTTGGAGCCACCTGTGATCTCGCCGGTACAGTCTTCCATGCGGGATGTGAGATTTCGTCCGCGCACTATTCAACGCATTCTACGTGAACTGGACTGTAGGAAGGCAACCGGCCCGGACGGAATACCAGCAATAGTCCTTAAGAACTGTGCTCCAGAACTATCGCCGGTTCTTGGCAGACTCTTCCGCTTATCTTATGCACGGAGGACCTTTCCTGCCTACTGGAAAATCGCTCGAGTTCAGCCAATCCCAAAGACGGGAAAAAAGTGTCTCCCACAAAATTACCGTCCGATAGCATTATTGTCTATTTTATCTAAGGTAATGGAAAAAGTCATCAGTACAGAGTTAGATAAGTATTTGGAGTGCAACGGACTTCTGAATGATCGTCAATACGGATTCCGTGGCAGGCGGTCCACGGGAGACCTTTTGACACTTATAACCGATATATGGATGTCTGTATTCAGTTTGCGGATAACGGATAACAAAGTGTTCAGTTTTCCGGATGATAGTGCGCTTGTTTCCTCCTTTTCGAGTGTTCGGCCGATTGGTGCATCTGTGTCGCACCAGCTGAGATGTAGACAGATTGACTCTCTGAATCAGGATCTGGATAAAGTCCTGCAGTGGGGAAAAGCCAATCTTGTCGACTTCAACGCAACGAAGACCCAGTACACAACATTCACAAGTTAAACTGGATCATCGGTTCCACAGCTGATGATGAATGGCCGAGCGTCACGGTCTGTGGGAATGTATCATGGCATAAACACGTATCGGGTATCGCCAGGTCGACCTCAGGAAAACTGAGTTATCTTTTTAGAGCCAAGAAATATTTTACTCCGGCCCAACTTCTTCTCCTATATAAATCCCAAATTAGACCCGCGCTGGAATATTGCTCTCATGTTTGTAGCTCGGCTCCTAAACATACCATCGACTTACTTGAGAGTGTACAGAGACGAGCGATCCGCCTGATCGGGGACTCGGCGGTGACGTCGGGACTACAGTCGCTATCACATCGAAGGCGCGTAGCCAACCTCTGTCTGTTTTACAGATATTATCACGGGTGCTGTTCTTCGGAGATTCTTGGTATTGTTCCACGCAATTCAGTTTATATGTGCTCCACAAGACAATCCGACGGATCGCACCCGTTTGTGGTTCATCTCCCGACGGCTCGAACATCCCTGTATCAGAACTCGTTCCGTTACAGAGCGGGGAAGCTGTGGAACTGCCTTCCCACGCGAGTGTTCCCGGAGCGTTACAACCTGCAACTGTTCAAAAATAACTGCAACAGTTATTTGATGGCATCTCGGGGCACCCACTCGACGCTATAGGTTCGCCTCTCCCGAGAGAAGTCTAATAGAAAAAAAAAAAAAAAAAAGGTAGTTTATGCAAATTAGCTACTTGACGATTTTTCTTCCCTTTACAGGCAGAGAGGGGAAATTTGCGGGAATTAGTAGGTGCTGGGCGAGGACATGGACGCGAGGTCCGTAACAAAGATCGTGTAAGCCGTAGGCCTCACTCGATTAGGCATCAAGTATCGTGGAAATCTGGAACTATGAACTCTTTCTCTATTTTAGGCGAAAGGTGTCGGGGCTCTCCAGACCTTGTGGGGGTTCGTCGAATATTCGCAGTATCTTAACCTATTCTCTCCTACTTCTTCCATGTGAACTGCGCAGTGACCTTCAAGAGTATCTTGAAACTTTTATCATCCAAACTTTTATGGCCTGAACTCGTAACTACTAAACCCAACATAAGTTATTTAAATGTTGTTCAAAAATCTTCTAGGCACCTCCGCAACGCCATAGACAATAAGAAACAAAAGCCTTGCCTACGAAAAATATCTCCTTACCAACAAGTGAAATACGTTTGAGTCCGTCTGCGATCGGTTAATTACATCTATATAAATTTCTGTAAGTTCAGTTACAGCCACCTTAAGCACACATGCCGCCGCCAAATATGGAAATATCCGCCATTGCTAAAAGATTGAAGGAAAAAATGTTTATAACCAATTTTCATCATATCAACTGCTAATTTAAGGTCATACATGCAATTGGTATTCAATGATTGGTATCTCCGGTCCATCTTTCTCATATCCAAATTGTTTTCGTAATGCTGCATATCGTACAGCAATCACGGCTGAATGTGAAAGAGTCGCCACTGCCTCCTGCATTATTCCTACTCTTCCAGCAGAGAAAGATTCCAATGCTGCTCCAAGAATCTTACCAGGTTCTGTAAAAGCACTCTCATACATCCCGTCAGCAGTTATGTCACCAGTTCGATTCAAAAGATTATCCTTTGGAATACGATAATTGCTGAACATAATAAATCCATTATCAATTCCGTGTAAACCGATCTTCTCGCCAATATCACCCACCAGGACACCCGGGTATGATTGCAATGTCTTTGGATTACGTATAGGAACCACAAAACCATGTAGACCATGACTTGTCCCGTCCGCAGTATACAAGTTAGCAAACGTCAATGCATAAGTGGCCGTTTTACCCAGATTTCCAACCCAGCATTTAGCCGCTTCAAAGTCTGGAGTGTTTATGATAAACTCTTGAGTTTCTGAATCAAAAGTAGCCGTCGTCCGGATACTTTTTGTATTACTTCCATGGCTCACTTCTGTTATTGCTAGACATGTCACAATTTGTCTGTTCCAAGCGGCTTCGTAGAACTTGTTGTGCTTTTCTGTGCCCATAGCTCGAAGTGCATTGTTAAATAAGCCGACTCCTAAGGCAATTTTAACCGATAGACTGGGACAATAGGCATGAAGGGCTTCATTCACACTCATCAGGTATCTAGTGCGTTCGGCAAAGGATTTATTTTCAATCTCCTTAGGCACGATGGGTAAATGAGCCATTTTATTCATTTGCATGGCACACAGACGCTTTTGTTCATCAGACGACAGTGCGATCTTTGATTTCGTAAATAAAGGGTCACCTTCGAGAATTTCCCATACTTTCGCCTAAAAATATAAATGTATTAATAAGCAGCAGACACACATTAGGCATTGACCTACCTTGATACGCAATTTCTGTTCGGTTTCAAACAACAGACGAAGTCGTTTCCAATCAAATTTGGCTCGTTTTCGAAAACCACTCAAGGGGCCATTCGGCAGATCCGGAATTAGATTTGAATCCACGTCTGTTGGCATGATGGATCTAAAAAAAAGCAGAAGAGAAATGTTAATAAAAGAATGGGTTGGATAACGTGTCGTTGATGTGGTAATCGTCGTCCCTTTGATCCTATTTACAGTCGCATTTATGGATTTAAAGTTTATGTTACGTTGTTTTTATATCTGCGAAGCATTTCAAATGATAACCTCAACAGACTCGTCACACTACACGAGCCCGCAAACCATAGAGAAGAATATAATATATAAGAAATCAAAAAATTATTCATTAGAATTATATACCACTTACATAACAATTCCACAGTTGAAATAATAGCCAAGAAAAATGCGTTTTCGCCAACATAGCAACTTCTCGCTGTGTTAAGGCTTTGGCTTAAACTTTTGCTGTGATTCAAACTGTCATAGGGTTGGTTCGAACCACATTTTCTTCACAACCGTTGCGAAATCCTATAAGTTTGATATCAAAACAGCCCACATAGACATGAGGCTTCCAACAACGAGTCTCAAGTTGCTTTCCTTGACGCTATACTAACCACAGGCGTTTTAATGAAGGACATACACAGACAAACTGCAGCCCGGTATTTTGGGCGAAATGTCTTTTTTTTTTTTTTTGTTACACTTCTCTCGGGAGAGGCGAACCCACAGCGCCGAGCGGGCGCCCCGAGATGCCACCAAATAACTGTTCAGTTCTTTTTGAACAGTTGCAGGTTGTAACGTTCCGTGAACACTCGCGTGGGAACGGAGTTTCACAACTTCCCCGCTCTGTAACGTAACGACTTCTTATGCAGGGATGTTCGTGCCGTCGGGAGATGAACCGCAAACGGGTGAGATCTGTCGGATTGTCTTGTGCAGCACATATAAGCCGAATTGCGTGGAACAATACCAAGAATCTCCCGAGAACAGTACTCGTGATAATATCTGTAAAACAGACAGAGGTCGATGTGATTGCGGCTGTAGTCCCGACGTCTACGCCGAGTCCCCGTTCAGGCAGATCGCTCGTCTCTGTATGCTCTCATGTAGGTCGATGGTATGTTTAGGAGCCGAGCTCCAAACATGAGAGCAATATTCGAGCGCGGGTCTAATTTGGGATTTGTACAGGAGAAGAAGTTGGGCCGGGTTAAAATATTTCTAGGCTCTAAAAATATAACTGCGTTTTTCAGAGGCTGACCTAGCGATGCTCGACACGTGTTTATGCCACGATACGTTCCCACAGACCGTGACGCTGAGCAATCTCAAGCTTTCTCCAGCTTCGAGGGCCTAGCCATTCATCATCAGCTCTGGAACCGATGATCCACTTTTCTTTGTGAATGTTATATACTCGTATTATGTCTTCGCTGCATTGAAGTCGACGAGATTGACCCTTCCCCACTGCAGGACCCTGTCTAGATCCTGATTCAGAGAGTCAATCTGTCTACATCTCAGCTGGTGCGACGCAGATGCACCAATCGGCCGATCACTCGAAAAGGAGGAAACAAGCGTACTATCATCCGCAAAACTGAACACTTTGTTATCCGTTGTCTCCAACAAATCATTTATGTGAAGCAAAAACAAGGTTGGAGCCAAAATAGAACCTTAAGGCACCCTCGAATTAATAGCATATAGATGCGAACACTCGCTGTTCACAACAACCCGGATCGATCGATTTTCGAGGAAGCTCTTCGTCCAGTCTCAAAGCTGTTGGGAAAGTCCATATGAACGAAGTTTGCTCAGCAATGCCCCGTGCCAGACGCGGTCAAAAGCCTTGAAGATATCCAATACGATCGCCCTTGACTCACCATGCCGTTCAATCGCAGATGTCCATATATCGGTTATAAGTGTCAAAAGGTCTCCCGTGGACCGCCTGCCACGGAATCCGTATTGACGATCATTCAGAAGTCCGTTGCACTCCAAATACTTAACTAACTCTGTATTGATTACTTTTTCCATCCCCTTGTATAACATAGACAGTAATGCTATCGGACGGTCATTTTGTGGGAGACAGTTTTTTCCCGTCTTTAAGATTGGCTGAACTCGAGCGATTTCCACCAGGCAGGAAAGGTCCGCCGTGCATAAGATAAGCGGAAGAGTCTGCCAAGAACCGGCGATAGTTCTGGAGCACAGTTCTTAAGGACTATTGCTGGTATTCCGTCCGGGCCGGTTGCCTTCCTACAATCCAGTTCACGTAGAACGCGTTGAATAGTGTGCGGGCGAAATCTCACATCCCTCTTTGGAGACCGTGCCGGCGCGGCCACAGGTGGCTCCAAAAAGCCGGGATCGAGGTTTGAATTCGCGGAAAATAAATTCGCGAACACATCAGCTTTATCCTTTGAATTTTTGACTAAAGTCCCGCTGTCTGTCACCAACGGGAGGAAAGAGGAGGATGCGAAGTTACTGCTGACAGCTTTTGCCATTGACCAGAAGGAGCGCGAACCAGTGGGCACCGAAGGAGTTTATTGGTCACTCTGTCGTTGTGAGCTTTCTTCGCGGTATCAATGGCCTGGTTTGGTCTTTTAGGGCCATCGGCGATCGCGCCAGTCCAGTTTTTAATCCCGGATGTAAAGTTCTTCCCCATGTTGTTCAAAGTATAAGTATTCCCTCTACATTCGTCCTCAAGGCCAGTAACAATTACGTTTAAAACTTGTGCCTCAGAACTGTTGCCGGTCCTTAGGAAAACTTTCCTACCTGCTGAAAAGCGCTCAGAATTCAATCTATCCAAAAGATTGGGAAAAATTGCCCCTGGGAAATCTACCAGCTAATAGCTTCACTGTGCATGTTATCCACTAAATGCTGACTAGATGAGGCCGGACTAAAGCTAGCTACACATAAGACGAAGACAGTGTTGACAGGCAGCTGGAAAAATTGAACAAGTTGATGTTGATATAGAAACGCACGTCATCATATCTATGAATGAAATCTTCAAAGGCCTTTATGACCTCTGCTCGGTTCCGGAAAACCTTCTGCCCGCAAAATGAATGCAGATTACGGAAATGATGGTAGCCCGTTGGGGAAATGTCAGGAGAGTACGGTGGATACGGAAGAATTGCAGATCCCAACTGCAGCAGTTTGCACCGTTACTTGGGAAGTATGAGGTCTAACATTGTCATACAAAAGGATCGAGCCGTGCCCATTGACCACGGCAGGTTGCTTTTCAGCCAATTTGGCATGCAGTATGCTTTTTTCACAATATTTGATAGCGTTTATCGTTTCTCCTGGTTGAAGAAATGGAAAGTGGATTGGTCCTTTCGATGTCCACCAAATTTTCACCATAACCTTTTTTGGGTGAAGATCGGGCTTGGGGGTGTGTTTTGGTTTTTCACCTGCATCCAACCACTGACCAGGTCTTTTACGCTTATCATACAGAATTCACTTTCCATCACAGGTGAATATCCGGTGCAAAAACGGTTCAGTTTGGTTTCTTAATCTAAGCGATGTGCAGATTTCCAGGCGCGGTAGTTTTTGGGACTCGTTCAGTTCATGGGGTTGTGGGGTAGGAGGTCGCGACGCCAGCTTGGGCGAGAGTTCTACCACCAACCCACTCGTTCACTAAGAGGTTACACGGAAGAGGCAACAAAAGAAAACCAAAACGCTGTAATTGCGGAAGGAAGGAAAACACATCAAAACACATTCGATTGTTGGTGGTGATTGTTTTTATTATTTTTCTAATGTTATTTGAATTTTCTATTGGAACAAAAGGAACACATATTAACGTTAAACACTGATTTAACAGATGTACACCATCAGCATTTAATCTTCGTCGACGATCTACTCTCCGAAATGAAAATTCGCGACTCTTACAGTCAGTGCCCTCGACTCTCGGGTGTATGTGTCCCCACGGCGCGAAACGGGGAGCGGGAGACGGACCGGCCCACCGGCTCGGTCGGGTGATGAAAAACGACTCAATAAGGGTTGGAATCTGGTTCTTGATTCACCCTCGATTCGGTGGTGGTGGATATCCTCTCCACTAAGGATATGTTTTTACTTACCACCAGAGAAACGTAAAATCTCTCTTGGTGGAATAGAAAGCCAGATCTCGTAATGGAGATCATGGTGGTATGTGTGTGATCGTTTAGATCTGTGTTGTTTACTCATGCGCGAAGGGAATGGAAAAACAAAGCAGGGAGGCGGCAAAGGCCAAAGGAACCGGGAAGATCGTTGTTTATGATGTGCATCACGCTAAATAAATAGACGACGATGCATCGAAGAAATGTGCTAAAAGAAAAGATGAGACGAGAGCTTCATAAAAGTCTTAGATGAGTGATGCCCTTGTATAAATAGACGAATAGACATTGGGAAAAGGTGCTAATGGGTTGCGATACTTTATACAATGAAAATCTATATATCTTGGGTCGGTGGCCGAAACGAATCCCTTGCTTGCATTTGTATATGCGGAGTAATTCGTTGTAAGAAATGGATCCTATATTTGCATTGTTTATGCTTTGAATTCAATCCGGCGGATATGCGCGAAGTCAATGTTTGTTTGGAGATTCAAACAAAGGAGCATTTCTGGGTAAAGTGCTTGCAGCTGTATCAATAGTTGCAAGTCATTGCGAAGCAATTCAGATGGTTACACAATGACGGTTTATATAACATCTATGCCAATTGTATATGGCATCTAAGGCGACTCAAGTGTTGAACTCTAGTGTGAGTGTTTACACTAAACGAGAATTCGGTTCTTGGTCGCTAATGCAGAGATGCATTGATACCTGCATGAATGTCCATGTGGGAGAAATTCTTTACAGGAATTCCTAGGTAATGCGTATGTATGATTGGGATCTGTGATCAATTTGGATAGAATTCTTATGGGGAATTTTTGGATTCGAATGAATGAATGAAGGTAAGAATTCTTTTCAAGAAGCTTTTAAATAAATAAGTTTGATAAGCTTGATGCGTAAAGCAACTACAGGTGCTAATGCGATTGCATTAGCAGGAAATTATGAAATTTGGGTAGCAGTTATGGGGGTTCTTCGGGTAAGTAGCAGTGGGGTTTGGCGGAACTGCCACAAGGTACCCACTCATCGAGTTTCTTTATCTTTCCTATGAGAGAAAGGTGTCGACTTATTGTCATTCGGGCTACTCCCATGCTTTGTGTCATCTCCTACACCGAATTCGTTGGGTCCGCATCCACTGTTGCTCCTAAAACACCGTCGTCAATTAACGTTTCCGGCTTCCTGCGTGGTTCATTTTCGAGGCTGAAATCTCCCGAGCAGAACTTTCCAAACCAACGCCGTGTAGTGTGTTCGTTTACCGTACATCCTCGAATGCATCATTAATGTGTTTCATTGCCAATGACGCATTATGTCCCATTTTAAATTCATAAAAGAAGAGGGATCGAATTTGAACTGCCGACAGCATGGTAAACAATTCCTAGAAACAAAAAAACTGTACTTGTAACGAACCCTAAAATTCTCACACGTCAAGCACACGTACCATTTTACTTTATAAAAACAGAACGTTTTAACGTTCTGGCACAGATGTTCAGTTGAGAACTTCTTATGTCCGGCTGAGCGAAAATTGGACATTTCATGTGGTACAACACGATATTATAGCGTCCGGGCGTGGCCTCCTTTTTTCATAATGTTGGCCTTCCCGGTATCATCCTTTGGACCTTTTCACGCCAAACCTCGCACCCCCCCTCCTTCCCCCCTGGACAATTGTAAACCAATTGTAATTGGGTGTCTCATCACTGATCTGCCCCAGGATCCTGCTTACGTCTATGTGCGGGTTTTGTTTTGGTTGGATTTGCAAGTTTCCACCGCTTGCTCCAGCCGGCTTATATGGCTTCTTTAAACGTTTTTGCACTTCCTTATCATATCGACCAACTCGACCAACTCTCGCACAGCATTATTAATGTGGAGGTTATATTTTTTTATTAATAACGTTGGCTTACCTCCGAAAACGAAGTTTAATAAAAAGTTTTTTATTAAACTTCGTTTTCGAAGGTAAGCCAACATTATTAATAAAAAAATATAACCTCCACAGCTGGCGCAGCCGGCAAGATCAGGGAAGCCAAAGTTAAACACTTGTAAGTGCTCGAAAACCCCTGATCACAACAATAATATATATTTCCAATCGTTCTCGGCAAGACACCTCTACCCTGCGTCCGGAGCTGAGTGTGGCTCCGGGGGTACGAATTGGTAATTAAAATGCAAAACCCACAGAAATAGCTCAAAAAATAAAGCAAAATAAATAAAAAAACAACAAATAAATAAATAATTCAAAAATCTTTCCGGGGCTAAGTCTGGCTTCGGAGGTGCGATCTAGTAATTAATATCCCTAAAACAAATTAAAAGTAAAATTATCATAATATCAACAAAACCAACGGATATCAGCAACCCCAGCAGAAACAGCAGCAGTTAACCAGCAGCAATTCCAACAGTAGCTGACCGACAGGAGCAGCAGTCAACACACCCACATAGAATAAGTATTTTTTCCATTTAATAATTTCATGAAGAAAATTTTTTTTTAAAACATAGTCTATAACAATAGTTTGCTCCCACCCCAAGAATAATAATTAAACCCAAACCAATCATCATCATCATCGGCACTACAACCTAGAACCGGTCTTGGCCTTATTTAGCAAGTCCTGAGGCTTGTTAAATTTTCCATAATGATTTGTTTTTTTTTCGGGCAAGGTCATTAGTCTTGCGACAGAGGCTCCCCGACGAGGAATCGAACCCCGGTCTCCCGCGTGACAGGCGGGTATACTAACCAATATACTATTGAGGAGCTAAACCCAAACCAAATCAATTTTTAAAACTCGGTTGTCTCCATATGCGTCCATATTGTGCAACTACCAGTCGTAGGGAAGAATTTCTACCCCTAAATAATAAATAACGATAATAATGAAATTAACACAAGGGAAAAAAGCACTTACGGGATAGCAAGTGTCTTAAACATTAACAAACTTCCCCTTTTATATTATTATCACTAACATTTTTCCTCCTTTTATCAGCACCCTTTTACTACTATAAACACCTAACCATTCCACTGTCGGTCTATGGAACGGGGAACCACCCCAAACCCTAATACGCCCCCCGATCTAGTGCGGTCTTCACCAAAAAGGCTTCGTAGCGAAGCTATAAGAATAGAAAACACATTAATCTTGACTCTCGGCTCCAGCCCCCCTTGTCGGAAAGTACAACTCCTCTGCACCAAACAGATCTCGCAACCTTTGAAACAATGGCCATTGATTACACAAAGGTTGCGAAGCTGTCAGCACAGCTAATCCCCATCTTCTCCGGGGAACAAAATCCGCATATAGATGCGGAATTGGAAACCATTTCGGATTACTGCAGGAGGGTCTTAAACTGCCTCAAGACGGAAGAACACGGGACTGTGGGGTTCTCTACACCACACGGAGAACCAACCCACAACGCCAACCAATCTTGACCGCTAACAGCGCGTCACCCTACCCTAACCTGCAATCCATCTCATAACATGCAAAAACAAATTCCAATCTGCAAGCGCATACATCCCAAACCTTGCAATAAAACACATCCCAAAACCCCCAACAAAACAACAGAATATATTCTAATCATCCCCGCATACATTTTCCCAAAATCGCTTCGGTCAATTCTCTACTTAATTCATATTCCCTCTTTGCAACCAAGCAATCTTAATTTCCCCGAAATTCATATGCCGTAACAAAACGCATATTCAAATCCACAACGGAACATTAACCATCGCCACCAACTATACCAAGCCGCATACATATCCCCGAAATGACTTCGGTTAATATCCTATCTAAACGATATTCCTTGCTTGCACCCAAGCAATTTCAATTTCCCGGTATACGCAACCAACGAATCCAACACAGCTTGTACGGCGAGGTTTCCCTGGAATTGAATTCTTATGCCAGCATAGCAACTCTTCTCGAAATTCCTCGGAAGTGACAGTAAGTTTATTTCTGCTATGAAATTTTTTTCATTTCATTAGTCAGTCGTTGTCCAACCGCCATCAAGTGCGCATCCCCCCCGTTATTACCAGTTAGCGACTCGAGATTCAACCGCCACCGGGGCCGGACAAAATCAATCGCTAATCATCCGCCAAACGGCGCATAACCGCGGGAGTCACACAGCCAGTCGTCGCTCAACTACCCACGCGCGCAAATCAGTCGATATCCGATCGCCACCGGGGCCGGACGCATATTGAGGAGTCGTCTTTTGTCAAACCCCTGTTTAGTTCGCGTTAAGTTAAGAATTATTTTCGGGCCGGAATTAAACAAAGCAGCATTGTATACATCTATGATTCAGGGCGCTTTTCCGGATCTAATTAAGCTAACCTGTTCCTCTATACTAAGTGGATCGCCTTGTAAATATAGTGGCAATAATAACAAAATAAAAAGACGCTTAACAATAAAACCTTCAGTGAGTTTTCATTTACGCTTGACCCCCTTTTGGTGAACAACGTTCGGCGGAACTTTCGATTGTTGGGGAATAGGAGTCAACCAGCGCCCGTGCCGGCGCGCAACGACCCCATAACTCCACAGGACTTTCTTACAAATATTCCCTACCAAACTGCGGGGAGAAGCTTCTGCATTATTTGCGTCCACTCCGTTCACATCTTTTCAGGAAGCAGAAGATGTGCTAAGGAAGGTTTATTTACTAGTGGAAAACTACCAGAACTTGGTAAATCAGCTATTAGCTACTCGGCAAAATACTGCAGAAGCAATCATCCTGTTCCAGTTACGACTTTAGAAGTTGCTAATGGAATGTAAGAAGGTCGCGGAACTAAAATACTTTGCAAAAAGCATCTACAAGAAGGGGTTAATAAATCCATACCATCGGCAATTTTTATTATTGATGGGCGATGTACCGATAGATTCTCCGATGGAAAAAACACTGGAATTGTACCAAATACAGCAAACTCAGCCGCCAACAACGTCCCCTGCTCAACAACGTCCAGCAGTGTCATTCTTTTGTCTCAACCCGAAATCCCTAACTTTACCGAAACCCTTGAAGCTTTCTCACATACAACCCAACAAGATGGTACCTTACACCCAGTCAACTCCACAAGAGCGCTTGTATAACCGGGGGGTGGTAAGACATCCCCAGTAGACAATGTATGGCATTGATTTGATGGAAGGCAGATTTGACACTATTAAGAACCACTTGGATTGAACAATCAGAAAAATAGTCTCTTATCCATTGGATCAGGTAATTGTCCACCCCATATGAATGTAATTTTGATAAAGGGACTAGATGCCAAACTCTGTCAAAGGCCTTCGAGATATCCAGTGAAACAACCTTGCTTTCCACTGTTCGGTAAAATACGCCATCAAATCTTCTGTGGACCTGTTGCTACGAAAGTTATATTGACGGTCATTGAGGAGGTCATTTGATTCCAGGTATTTCGAAAGTTGACGATCAATAGGTGATTCTATTCATCATCATCATCAGCACTACAACCGGGATCCGGTCTTGGCCTTATTTAGCCCCGCCCGGCGATGGCTAGCTGAACATGTGGCGGTTCTGCCAAACCCCATGGTTCGCTTTCCTAAAAAACATCCAAAACTCTATCCAATCACATAATTTCGCTAATGCAAACGCATTAGCACCTTAAATGCTTTACGCATCTAGGATTATCTAAGGTATAATCTAAAAAGTCCGTGTAAAAGAAAACTTACCTTCATGCATCTCTTCACATATATTTTCCTGTAAGATTTCTATTCTACCTTTTCAGGTATCCCAAAACCTATTCGGTACCTTTGGTTCCTAGGCAAATTTCAATTTCCCACACCTGCACCGCAATCTCCACCCAGCATACCTGAAACATTCCCTTTTGCAAGGACATTTAATGCATACAACGCGTTAGATACAATTCCTAGAAATAATTCTTTAAAGTACATATGGCATCATGAATTCCGAGCCAGTCGGCACCCTTTGTCTGTGTTAAAATCCTATGTCGGACAGCTTGTTTTTACGGCTGCCATAAACCATATTTCTACGCATGTAAACATGCATAGGATTCAACTTATCGTTTGTTTTCCCACTAACAAAAAATCTTCAATTTCTCTCCCTGCCGCAACTAATTACCCGGCATATACAAGGGCATGCAAGAGATTCGTTTGGCCACCAAAACCATTAGCACCTTTTTTTCCCAACGTCGATTATAGGGAAGACGCATCGCGTAAATAATGAACCGCATTACCAGCGGCGCATTTGGTCATATCTCCCTTTTGTCTTTGCCGCCTGTCTGCTTCGTTTACCCATTGCCCTCGAGCACGTGTAAACAACTCAGATCTGAAAGATCGCACACATATCACCATGATCTCCATTACAAGACTTGGTTTCCTATTCCACCAAGAGAGACTTTACGTTTCTCTGCTGGTAGGTAAAAACGATATCCTTAGTGGAGAGGATACCTACCACGATACCACAATCTCACCCCATAAGCGAATCATCTCTGCACGAGATGATTATCGCTGAGTCCTTTACCATCCCCTGACCACAATGGTCATGCCGCTCCCGCTGTCTGTAGCGCTGCAGACACGCGAGAATACCCTAAGTCGAGTTTTAATGTCATAAAGTTTTAGACGCGCGGAAGTCGGTTGTCTACAGTGCAGTGTTTGCAACCGCCATGTCGAATATTATATTTGTTGAAGTCTTCGAAGATTGTGTTTTTATTGACTTCACATTGTAACTTTCACGCAGTGCTACCGTAAAATGTAAGTATCCAATAAGAAAATGGAAGGGAACAATAATCCATGGATTCAAACAAGTTGTTCCAATAGTAGTGTTTTTTTCCTTTATATAGAAATAAAACTAAACAAAAGGAATCCTGTGTTTAATTCTTCCGCGTTGTCTTGGCGAACAGTTTTATTTCTCCTGTTGGTGTTTTTCTTTGGTGATGCTGGATTGGAACTTTGTCTTTGTGATGCTGGTGGAAGGAAGTGAACCGAGTGCCCGTGCCTGGCACAATACTTCCTTCCCGGCAAACATGTGTTATAAAATACAACCCACATTTTGTTAAAATTCAAAATTTCACTGTTGCAATAATAGAAAACCGCTTGTCTTGTTTTCTTTTTTTGCGTGACACTGTGGCGTTTCTAACAGATCCACACAAAGTACACAAACAAATAGTGAATAGAAAGAAAATCGAATAACCAAAAGGCGTCAGCCGTAGATCAAGCAATAAGATAGCAATTCCACATCAGTTGAGTGTGCTTTAATGTAGAAATCGAATTCGCACACGCGCCAGTGGCCTGATGTATTGAGCATTGGTTCAATCTTTCAATGATTCTATCCGTCATAGTGTCGATTTGAATCACACGTTATTCACTATCGTCGCAAACGCCATAACACTACTAAGCAGAAATGCATTTGTGCCGTCGGTGAATCGAACCCGCGCAGAATTGGTTGGGAAGCGAAGCACCAATGTGTCAAACCACTCCTGTGTGAAGGAGGTGATTTATTATTCGCGACTACTACTATGCCATTTAGAGTGTTATGTTAATTGTAATAATAAACGGCAGATAAATTAGGAACCTAATTGCTATTGTTGCACGATGCAACTAGTTATGATGAGGGTGCGTTCTATATTAATATTGTGACGCATATGACAATCTGTACTGGAATCTTCGAGAAAGTCCGAAACAAAGTACTAGATTATTTTAGGAAGTACTGTGGGGGTTTGTTGCCCAGCCTTCACGACTTCGTCAGCACTAACTCTCGAATCGGGATTAAATCAAACACTGAGTTTATAATATCCGAAATATAATTTCATCTCCAGTTTTTATTTCAAAAAAAAAAAGGTAATTTTGATTTACATTTAATACTTCAATTCACATTCAATATATTGGTTTAGTTAACACAGGGTGTGAGTTCCTAGCGCGCAAGGGATTTCAATTCAAACTATAATATTACTTCACGTTGAGGACATATAATTACAATTAATAGTTAGTATTTCATAATATTACTTCACTTCACTTCGAAGTATTGTTTATATCTACACAAGGTAAGAGTTCCAATTGTGCAAGGGATTTCAATTCAAACTATAATATTACTTCACGTGGGATATGGTTTCCGTTTTGCACCGCTTTTTACTCTTGGTAATGATCGACGACACCGACGAGACAATCAGGACTCGCGTGCACGTTTGGCGATCCCTTGGGACGGCCCAAGAGGTATGTAAATTAACGTGAGGGCGCAACCTGCCCTCACGGAATCCGAACCGAGATTGAATTATTTCATTGAAACGATAGGATACCAAAATCCCATCATCGCTTCGATGACCAAATTTGGTAATATATGCTTTTTGCGTTAGGTTCAACTCAAAAGGGGTTGAAATACACACACGATGATTGCTTTCGCTGCTCATCGTGTGCGTCCGCAAGTATTCAGACATTGCATAAGTCCCCTTTTTAAGTTCGCAACAGGTGCGAGTATCTCGACGGCAAAAGGGTTGCTATGCTTACACGATCAGTGGCTACGAGTAGCGTGATGCTGATCGTGTGCGTGTTGTTGGTGTATCCTCGCAGTCGAACTCGAATGATAATTTTCCATTTGCGACTACCGGGGCGCCAGCCGGATGCCCTCATGTATGGGTCGTTCGATGTGGGCATGCTTGATAAGGCAAAATACCTTTTTCTGCTGGTGTGCAGCTGGCGCACAAAAGAATATCGTGTAGATATTTGCACAGGCAATATTGGTTGGTTGGTTGTTAAACCAAATTGCCTTGAAGATATTATATTAGTTGCCGCTGTAATTTCATATCAGCGAGAATTTATGTTTCATGGTTTTGCTTCGATTTTGCAGGTACAGTACAGAACTGTTACCTTGTGTACCTGTAAGGTAAGTAGTGACGTTCAATGGAACTGCCACAGTACTTGTTTCTCTTTTTGATTGTATGCCCTATTTGGGGGTTTTTACCTAGATTATGGGACGATGGGTGCTGGCGTTCGGGAGAATCGCCACAGTACTGGAAAACTGGAATAGAAAAGTCGAGATTATGGAACAGACGGAAACGAAACGCCAAATCAGAATAAGAAAACGGTATAAATACGTGGCACACAGATCATGGAGACGAGTAAGAAGTAGAAAGTGAAGCAAGCGATAAGTGGGGTAGTAAGAAGTAATAAGTAGAAAGTAATAAGTGAGAAGTAAGCAGTCAAAGACGCGATAAATAAGCGATAAGTGTACGGTATAAGTAACGGTTGTTATTAACGGACTAATAAAGTGTTAGTGTTGCTCCTCAATAGTATACTGGTTAGTATACCCGCCTGTCACGCGGGAAACCGGGGTTCGATTCCCCGTCGGGGAGCCTCTGGCGCAAGATTAATGACCTTGCCCGAAAAAAAACGATCATTATGGAAAGTTTGACAAGCCTCAGGACTTGCTAAATAAGGCCAAGACCGGTTCCAGGTTGTAGTGCCGATGATGATGATGATAATAAAGTGTTACATTAATTCAAAATCGATTTA
The DNA here is from genome assembly GCA_963931805.1 of Microdon myrmicae. Lineage (NCBI taxonomy): Eukaryota > Metazoa > Arthropoda > Insecta > Diptera > Syrphidae > Microdon > Microdon myrmicae. The sequence goes on from OZ007497.1 coordinate 137,927,816, forward strand.
ACGGCTCTTATTTATTCAAATAATTAATCCAGCGAACCCTAAGCCCGCTACAATTGGTGTCAGAAGTGGGATTAATTATTGGTGAAGTGAATAAGTCTGTGAAAGTGTGTTGTAACGATGTCAGATCGACATTTGGAGGATCTTCGCGTTCCTGAGTTGAAGAAGGAACTTGAGGACCGGAATCTGGAGAGCAGAGGACAGAAGCAAATTTCTCGACAGCGTCTGCAAGCAGCAATGGAGGAAGAGGGTATTGATGTCGACACATAAGTTTTTACGATTGGACCAGACTGTCTGGATGGAGAAGAAACAGCCCGTCAAGATGGTGCCAATGTAATGGAGAAGAGTTCGCCACCGTTGGACATTTCGGAGATGTTCAGGATGATGATGACAAATTGGACGCGCGAGCTGCAGAGTTTAAGGCAAAATTAGATGCGCGAGCTGCAAAATTGGATGCGTGGGCTGCAGACGTTAACGCAAAATTGGACGCGCGAGCTGCGAAATTGGATGCGCGAGCTACAGACGTTAATGTAAAATTGGACGCGAGCTGCAGAATTTAAGGCAAAATTGGATGCCCAAAGGCAGTGTATGAAAGAATTCTGGGACTCGGAAGCGGAGGAATCTGAGGATGAGGAGAAATTGGAGCCACATGAAGGGAAGAAACTCAGGAAGAGCAAAGCTATGCCCGACAGCAGTAAGGAAGAGGAGGAAGATAACGATTATGTGTGTTGTATTCCAAAATACTACATAACACTAACTCATGTCCTTTCAAACACAACCCTTAAAACTACATCCTCACATATCTTACATTCTCAGTTAATACAATTCATAAATAAACAGACACAATATTCTATATCCAGTCACTTACAGCACATTTCATAAATAAACAGACACTATATTCTATATCCAGTCACTTATAGCACATTTCATAAATATGCCCCTTTTCATAACAAGCACATTTTTCATTTCAAAACATGGCCACTTTGATTTTCGTTCAAAGTTTATTCAAAATTCTAAGTCACAGAGACTTCTAGATTGTTTTGTTCAGTTTATACGCCACAGTCAGTTAGAACAAAATGTTCTATATAAACAAGTAAATTTATATGAAAAAAGTAGAAAGAAGAGAGCTCAGCTTGAGATAGCTGAGTTCGATAAAATAAAAATAAATAAAACAAATATTTAAATAAAAGGTCTATTCTTTAATAAATATAATAACCTCCACGCTCTTCCCTCGAAAGAGGAAGCACGGCGTTGGAGCCGTAACATGTGTTATGTGAAGAAATGAAGGATCTCATCGATGATAACCCGATTGAAGAGGACGGCAGTGATGGTGAAGACACTGATGCTTCAGGCCGTTCCCCGAAACGGATTTACAATGATGATGACGAGTTGGACGACCGACTGGAAGACGACGACTGTGACCTTATTGAAGAGAATCTTGGTTTGAAAGTCGAACGCAGAAAGCGTCCCAAGCATCTGCGTCGTACACAGGACGAAGAAAGTGATGGAGAGGAAGAGCTGAAGGTTCAGCACGTGAGGCTATAGCCGAACATATATTCGACGACGAAGACGATGTTGAACGCCGCTCTGAACATAGTCACAGGGAAACTGAGGCGGCAAAACTTTTAATGATGATGAGGAATCGGAGTCTGATGCTGAGGATTTTATTGTAGACGACGAAGGAAGGCCAATTGCTGAGAAAAAAAAGAAAAGACGACTTCTAGTCACTGACGCGTCATTGCAAGAAGGTCAGGACAGTTTTGGTGTAGATTTCGACTATGAGGATTTCACTAATTATGACGAGGACGGATATGAACCCGAATACGAACCTAGTGAATTGGAAAGGGCATGCGTTTTGTAAATCAACTGTTTCCGAACAAGAGGGATCAACGGATGTTGGAGGTCGAGACCGCTATTGTAAGCCACCACATACGGCGGGAAAGATCAAGCAAGCCCTAGATTGTAGGCGTAATCAACAGCTAGAGGTGCCGTTCATTGTGCTCTATAGAGAAGAACACGTGAAGCCAGAATTAACGTGCGACGATCTATGGAAAGTCTATTACTACGACGCACGCTGGTGTTTACTGTCAGCTCCAAAGAACAAACCGCTCCAGTTATTTGAAAAGATGCGGAACTACCAGTTGGATACAGTTATGAAATCGACAGATGCTCCAACACCAGATGATATGCGTGTAATTAAAGATGAAGATCTAGATCGCTTACGTGATGTGCAAACTCCAGAAGTGCTTAAGAGTGTGCACATGCATTTTCACTTATACTATTCGCATAAGATCCCTAAAATGCAAGAGGAATTCCGTCGTCAGGAAAAGAAAGAATGGCGGCAGGCTAGAGCTGACGCGAAAAGGAGAGCGGTAGAAAATTTGGAAGAAGGTCAAGAACTTCCACCGCCGAACGCCAAGATGAAAGTGGTGCATCGCGACCGACTGGCGGCTTTTGTTGGCCCGGGAGACCAGTGAACTTAGTTCGGGACGAACTAATCTAGGCGGAGAGTAGTGTGACGCATATGACAATCAGTACTGGAATCTTCGAGAAAGTCCGAAACTGGAAAACTGGAATAGAAAAGTCGAGATTATGGAACGGGCGGAAACGAAACGCCATCAGAATAAGAAAACGGTATAAATACGTCGCACACAGATCATGGAGACGAGTAAGAAGTAGAAAGTGAAGCAAGCGATAAGTGCGGTAGTAAGAAGTAATAAGTAGAAAGTAATAAGTGAGAAGAAAGCAGTCAAAGACGCGATAAATAAGCGATAAGTGTACGGTATAAGTAACAGTTGTTATTAACGGACTAATAAAGTGTTACATTAATTTAAAATCGATTTAACGGCTCTTATTTATTCAAATAATTAATCCAGCGAACCCTAAGCTCGCTACAATATGTTTAAATAATTCTCCACCCTCTACACTAGAGGTGTTAGCTTGTATCATAACCGATTAGCTCAGTTTTGATTACATCGAGCTGTGACACAAGAACTAATGGGGGGAATTCAAGAGAACAGTGCAACAGTACTGCTCTTGATCGAAGAACACCACAAAAGCCAGGGAGAGAAGAGGAGCGTCGATAACGTTGTGACGAAAAACGGGGAACAAAGGAAATAAGCGGCGAGTGAAAACAACTGATCTGAGAGGCGATAAGAGATCGAGGCGATAAGAGATCGAGATGATGATAAAAACGGAGATTGGAAAGAAAAAGAAAAGAAAGGGGTTTACAGTGCCCAATGAGTTTGTGAAAAGTGAAAATATAGATTCTCATCGCATTAGATTCTCATCCGTTGATCTTGGAATGTTGAGAGAAAGTAATGAACAAGGTTCGGCGATCAGTCAGGAACTCCAGTGTGAACTTCGGCCAAAAATGCATGCATTTCAAAAGATGTTTAGACTACATCCGCAAATAGTGTGTCCTAATTGGGGCAGAGGACGAAGTTGAAAAATCACCCATTGACTTCCACGGTCGTATATAAAGAGAATCCAAAGTCAGCCGTCATTCTCAGCGAATGTAGAGGTTCCTAATTTATCCGCCGTCCCCAATCGACTTATAGAGTCACTAACATGTTATGATTTTGGTTTAAGGAGAATTTCATTCCTTGTCAATAAGATGTGAATACACGTAAACTGTCCAATACATGTAAACGTAGTTTTTAACGCATTTTCGTAAGTTGTATTAATTTGTGTAAAAGCCAGTATGTTTTGTTTTGCTTTTTTGTTGTATCTATTGTTAATCTTGTGTAGTTACTTTATAAACATTTAAATAGAAATAAAAACAGGTATGCGAGATCAAATATTTAATAAGAGTAGGTATTCAAAATGGCGCAAGACTAATAACCTTGCCTGTAAAAATAAATTATTATGGAAATTTTCACAAGCCTCGAGATTTGCTAAATAAGGCCAAGACCGGATCTCGGTTGTAGTCCGATGATGATGATGATGATGAGGTATTGAAAATAATATTCACCCTGCAGACGCAGCATCCACCGACCCATAGTATATAAAGGCTTTACTACAGTCATCCCTACGGCACTGAGCATCGAGCCAGTCTGTTTGCAACGGCGGTCGCCAGGCCCGCCGATCGTTTCACCTCCTCTGTCGTTCGGCACACGAAGTTGATCGTAACAAAGTTACTGATGAGGGAGTAGTATGGGGTCTTTAATATGCACGAACACGCAAATCATAGTGAAAAATAGCATCAAAGTCAAAATTGAAAACTAAATCATCAGAGCTGTATATCATGGCTGTTACTTCTGTGCTGTGCCGTGGTGTAAGTAGACTGTATTTCTGTGTAAATTATTTTCTAGATAATGGACGAATGAATAAGATTAGTCTTTATTATTATCAGATACATAAATCTCGAAAAGCTACGACAGTTGTTGGGTTCAGTTTTTATTTAGCACCTTTGTAAGATCGGTAGGCGATTTTTCCTTTGCTGCCGTTCATTATGAAGATTGCTGCCTCTGCAATTAACGATTACGATGATAGAGACGAATTCGAACGCACGACACCCCCACTAATTCCAGAATTCCTTCTGTCACTTACCCTCTTTTTTCTTTTTCCTTAAATTGACCTTTCTTTTAGTGATCATCATCATTATCGGCACTACAACCGGGATCCGATCTTGGCCTTATTTAGCAGGTCTCTCTACCGGCATCCGGTCCATATCCAAGACTTGTTAAATTGTCCATAATAATTCGTTTTTCCCGGCAAGGATATTAGTCTTGCGGCAATTCTTTTAGTGATATTACTTCCTTATTTTATATTTCAATTATCCACTTTATTTGGACGAATTATATTCTTTGCGGTGTGACGAATTCACTAAATTATGGTTTTCTCTTCACTTCTCTTTTCTTCTTCCGTTCTAGTTCGGTTCCATGCACTAAATAAAATTCGATTGAATTTCTATTTTCCTTTGGGTGTTATGAATGGACTTTTTTCCTTCTTTTCTCTTATAATTTTTGTTTGCTGAATATCTATTAAAATACTTTTGGCTAGTCGAAAAATATTACTTATTTTCTCCTTGTTTTTTTGATAAACTGATCGAACGGGTGGAATTGGAAATTGTTACTTAAAGGCAATTTGACCGAAAAATACTTCGCTCTCAACTACTCCGTTTACTTTGGTGTTCTTTCACTGCAAACACTTCAAACTCATTGTAATGCACCGACAAATCAGTAAGTTCGATTATTCATCAAATTATTTTCATGATGTTACCCAGTTCTTCGTAGATTTTGTCGTGGAATGTTGTTCTTTGTGAATTTTTTTGACTGAAACTACACTGATGTAGTATACGTCGATTAGTTCGTCGACTTGTAGTTTCAGGCATTCACATATTATAGTAACAATTGGTTCACCGCTGAGATTCTTCCTTATGTGCAGTTATTTTTTGGAATTCACATTTTGATAACGCGAATTTGTCCCACAAATTCAGTTGAAAGTACAAGTAGAAATAACGTACATGATGTTCTTTTAATGTCTATCTTTAATGTTTATAGACCAATGAATGTGAAAGCTTGGTATTTAGTTTTAGTTTAGTTTTGGTGAGGCAGACCCCTCATTTGTTTGGCTTAGTACAAGCGATATAAATATAAATGGGATTACGAACTAACCTAAAATCTAGGGTATAGAGAAACAAACAAACATACATAAGATTATATTGAGTAATAATTGGATACGCTGTATTAATCACAGTTACTTCATTAAATAGTTAACCTTGGTTGGGCACAAATAAAAATATTGCCCACAGCTACTGTGCGTTATTATCTCTCTTTAACAAACAAATGATACACTTCGTCGTAATGTGATATCACTATAAATTTAATACCTAACATGACTTGAAAGGGGCACCCAGATTTACAACCGTATTTTAGTTCCAGTAAAGTTAAATATTTATGGCTCATTAACACACCAACTATAGCTATTTATCTCACATGCACAAGCGAAAATCATACTGTTAGTATTCTGCATTGCGACAGGTGTTATTTGATGTACTACAATATTAGAGCATTAAATTTACTCTTAAAGTGGAGCTTCAAGCTTCCATTTATAGCGCTGTAGATACTATTGTACTAAACTTGTATAAGTCCTTCTAGCTGTGAATAATCTTTCGTAGGTCAATAATGATCTTCCACGTGCAACTATTTTGAAGCAGTTGAAATTACAGTCGATTTGTCTGTTTCAGCTAGATAAGGCAACACCCTGACTGGACCCCTTCTCGTCGAAGATCTCCATCCCCAAAGCCACAATGATGTCAGCTTTCAGATGGAGTGAGTCACAAAAGTAAAGCCTAACTAAACTGTATGGGTTGCATATGTCAATGTCTGAAGTTTGAATCGTATTCACTCTTGTTTTACTATCGGAATTTCATCAGACTTACTGAGTTTGCTTTCATTGGAATGTGTAGTCCGGTGATATTATTCGCTGGCCTTGTAATCGAGCTGAGGGTCTATTTTAGAACTTATAAATTAAGCATTATATAAACTAGATATTGTCATTACTCAGAAACAGTCATATTAATTTATTTTTTTAACTAGGAAAGTAACTTTATATGGTTGGTGCGTTATCGGACTTGTATTTACATCAGTTTCGAAGCAGAATGAGACGGGAAAAAGGGAGAAATGGTGGTGCTCCGAAAACCAGTTATAATCAAGAGAGTATATATGATTAGTCCATGTTAGCGCAGTTCGTCTGAAGAATGATTTTCTATAGTTATACGTATGTCACAATGTGTCTCCTAATGAGAGCCCATGTTCCCTCTCAGATTCGAAGAAAGGCACATATATGAAAAAAGTGGAAAAGAAGCCAAATCCGAAGGCGCTATGTATCTAGGAATAAAGAAGAGATAGCCTGACCATATTGCTTTTGCTTGATATTTGATGCACTTGATTAATTATAATGACTGAATTCCTACTCTATATTTGAATAAATGCCTTTGTAAACAAACACTTCGCCACACTCTACACTGCTACGCCAAGTACTTCACTTTTTTTTTTTTTTTTTTTTTTTTATTAGACTTCTCTCGGGAGAGGCGAACCTATAGCGCCAAGTGGGCGCCCCGAGATGTCATCAAATAACTGTTGCAGTTCTTTTTGAATAGTTGCAGGTTGTAACGCTCCGGGAACACTCGAGCGGGAAGGCAGTTCCACAGCTTCCCCGCTCTGTAACGGAACGAGTTTTGATGCAGGGATGTTCGCGCCGTCGGGAGATGAACCACAAACGGGTGTGATCCGTGGGATTGTCTTGTGGAGCGCATATAAACCGAATTGCCTGGAACAATACCAAAAATCTCCGAAGAACAGCACCCGTGATAATATCTGTAAAACAGACAGAGGTCGGCTACGCGCCTTCGGTGTGATAGCGACTGTAGTCCCGACGTCTACGCCGAGTCCCCGATCGGCCCGATCGCTCGTCTATGTATGCTCTCAAGTAGGTCGAGGGTATGTTTAGGAGCCGAGCTCCAAACATGAGACCAATATTCGAGCGCGGGTCTGATTTGGGATTTATATAGGAGAAGAAGTTGGGCCGGAGTAAAATATTTCTTGGCTCTAAAAAGATAGCTCAGTTTTCCTGAGGCTGACCTGGCGATACTCGACACGTGTTTATGACATTGTAGCGATTCTAACAGATACACACAATTCACAAGCAAAAATAGTGAAGAACACCGAACGAAAAAAAAATCGAATAAGAAAAATACATCAGAACCGTATACCAAGCGATAAAATAAAAAATAATTCATACCAGTGGAATATAGTCGAGTTTGGAAATCAAATTCTAAACACGGTCAGTAGTCTGATGCTACACTGCTTCGCTTTTCAACCGTTTCATCGTGTGTTCAATTCACCTTCTTCACTATCCTTGCTTAACGCTACTATAATTGGTGACCCCGACGTGATCTGAACACGCAGCATCCACTTCCCATAGTAAAGCAGAACTTCACACACGGTCACGACTTCCGCATAGAGCCCAGCCTCCGACGTTTTCTCGCTTCTCTCTCGTTCGTCCGTCGTCCGCATACGAATCTGATCGTAACGAAGTTACTGCGGCGGGAGTGTGTAGCGATTCTAACAGATACACACAATTCACAAGCAAAAATAGTGAAGAACACCGAACGAAAAAAAAATCGAATAAGAAAAATACATCAGAACCGTATACCAAGCGATAAAATAAAAAATAATTCATACCAGTGGAATATAGTCGAGTTTGGAAATCAAATTCTAAGCACGGTTAGTAGCCTGGTGTGTAACGCTTAGGTCAAATTTTTTTCGTGATTCGAGCTGTCATAGCGTCAGTTCGAATCACACGATCTTCTTCACTATTATTTATAAAAAAAAAAAAAAAAAACGCTATAACATGATACATTCCCACAGACCATGACGCCGAGCAATTCCATGCTTTCTCCAGATTAGAGGGGGACAGCCATTCATCATCAGCTATGGAACCGATGATCCACTTTTCTTTGTAAATGTTGTATATTGTGTCTTCGCTGCATTGAAGTCGACGAGATTGGCCTTTCCCCACTGCAGGACCTTATCCAGATCCCGATTCAGAGAGTTAATCTGTCTACATCTCAGCTGGTGCGACGTTGATGCCCTAATCGGCCGATCACTCGAAAAGGAGGAAACAACCGTACTATCATCCAAAATTTAACACTCTGTTATCCATTGACTCCAACAAATCATTTATGTGAAGCAAAAACAAGGGTGGAGCTAAAATAGAACCTTGAGACTCCCCCGAATTAACAAGATACAGATCTGAACACTCGCCGTCCACAACAACCCGGATCGATCGATTTTCGAGGAAGCTCCTCGTCCAGTCTCAAAGCTGTTGGGAAAGTCCATATGAACGAAGTTTGCTCAGCAATGTCCCGTGCCAGATGCGGTCAAAAGCCTTGGAGGTATCCAATGCGACCGCCCTTCACTCACCATGTCACTCAATCGCAGATGTCCATATATCGGTTATAAGTGTCAAAAGGTCTCCCGTGGACCGCCTACCACGGAATCCGTATTGACGATCATTCATAAGTCCGTTGCACTCCAAATATTTAAATAAGTCGGTATTAATGTGTGGGGGTAATATATGGATGCCGACGTACGACACTTTTTCTCTTCAATCTCCAACGATGTTTCGACGAATAGTCCACAAAAATTAAGGAAAAATATAAACGCCCTGTGTTGATTTGATATTAATGTTTTTTTTATAATATCTTTATAACTATGCAAACGACTATAGCATGGGAAATTTAAAATTTAATTATTTGAAATCTATTGGGTTTAAACAGATTTTGTTGCTTCGTATACATATATTTAGTTTTGTCTTTCTAGATTTTAGGCACTTGAATTCCGAATTAAAGGCATCATACCATCACAACATTATTATTCCTTTTGATTTTCTGGTACAATGTTGATTTAGTATTAGAAAATAATTTATTTTAGCGCGCAGAGTTCCTTATGGTAATGGGTGAAAAATCAGCTTGACGGACTTTTAGAACGAACAAAGAAAAACTCAACTCACGACTCGAATAAAAACGTGTGTGCGCGCTGCGGTGGTTAATTCTCGACTTTCTGTGCGTGCGCACACTTTGATGTAGAATTGAGACTCGGTGCGGCGGCATAACTGACCGCGATGATTATTGAATACCGACTGACTTGAATTAGGGATGAAGATGGGATTTTTTGATTTGCACACAGGACAACCAATCGAGTTCGTCTTTACGTTTTTGCTCTCTCATGTTCCCCGCCGTCGAGGTGTGGTGAACACTTCAGTTAATTGAATAGTCGACGAACAAGGGAGAATGAGAGAACAGAAACACAATGAGCAATGATCTCGGGGTGGATTTGGTTTTTGTGTGCGTGTATCAATGCAGCTCTGTGGATGACCGACTGCCCTAGTGCGATGACTGTAGTGATCTCAGAGTGCGTTGAACCCGGGGAAGATAAAAATGTGAAGGAGAGGAAAATGTTCTGTGGCTATTCACCTGTGAAAAGAGATCATTGATCCCCAGCGAATGTAGTGTCTGGGAAAAGTGAATAGGACGCCGACTTGGCTAGGGAAATCTGATCATAGGAACTAAATTAAATACTTTAATAATTTCCCCAGCGATCGCATGATTATGCAACCGCGTCGTTTGATCAGACTATGCCGTTGCTAGCCGATATGATGCGATTTCCGGTGGAAATCTCATGGGTTAGTGAAATGGAGTTGCCGTAAGGCGAAAAGATAGCTGAACTTAATTATGCCTTATCTGCATAGGATAATGAGTTTAGCTATGCGTCCTTTAGGGAAACGTGTTTTGCAGGTGACTTACCGAACGGCGGGATAGGGGTTGATATGACGCGCTGAAAGCGGTCGAAATAAGACGGAAATTGTGGTTGAAATTGCGGGTTGGTTCCCAATGTAGTTTAGAGAACCCCCACAAATGACTTTTTCCATCACCTTAGACAACACACACAATAATGCTAAAAATAACATAGACAATAATGATAATTTTGTGGGAGACACTTTTTTCCCTTCTTTGAGACTGTCTGAACTCGAGTGATTTTCCAGCAGGGAGGAAAGGTCCCTCGTTCATAAGATAAGCGAAAGAGTCTGCCAAGAACCGGCGATAGTTCTGGAGCACATTTCTTAAGGACTATTGCTGGTATTCCGTTCGGGTCGGTTGCCTTCCTACATTCCAGTTCACGTAGAATGCGTTGAATAGTACGCGGGCGAAATCCCAAATACCGCATCGAAGGCCGTAGCGGCGCGATCACAAGTGGCTCCAAAAGACCGGGATCGAGGTTTGAATTCGCGGAAAATTAGCTTTATCCTTTGAATATGTGACTAACGTCCCGCGGTCCGTCACCAGCGGAGGGAAAGAGGAGGAAGCGAAGTTACTGCTGACAGCCCTTGCAATTGATTAGAAGGAACGCGAACCAGTGTTATATAATTAAAGTTCAATTAAGTATCATTCCCCCTTTGAAATATTAACATCCCTTTGCAATATTAACATCCCTTTGAAATATTAACATCTCGTGTCTTCACGCACATATCGTCCCCCCCCCCCCCCCCCCCTCCAAATTACTAATTTCCTATTCCCTTTACAATAAAATATCCTCTTTACAATAGAATATAATTTAAATAAAAGTAAACCCCCATTTAAAACCCCATTCACATTGTAATAGCCATCTTCTTTTTATTAGCCATAGTCGCCCCCTATTAGCCATCTCGGCCGCTTCCTCGAAATCACTATCGTGGAAAAATACATTTAACACCAGTCGGGCACTGAATGAGTTTATTGGTCACTCTGTCGCTGTGAGCTTTCTTCGCAGTATCGATCGCCTGGTTGCATGCGTTTCTGATTCTGACACAATTCGTTTTGTTAACCTCGGTGGGATTGCAGCGCTATTGTTTGAAAGCTCCATTTTTGCTGCTGTAATCTTCCCCCCTTTTTTTTCAGCCCAACGCTTATCAGACGAACTTCCGCTGTAAAGGCAACAAGTCGAACATCGAGGCACCGAGCGGACAACACAGAAAATGAAACAGGAGAAAACTTCACAACACCGGAAACAATTTAAACCAGAAGAGTAAAACACTGGGTATTGCGTTGTTTGTGATTTAATTATTTTTATTTTTAGTTTATGGTTTGGGTTATTACACTTAACAGGTTTCAACAAATTTGGACGACAAAACTCAAAAAATATTGTTAAATGTTATAATTGGTCGGCAGTCCAAGTAAACGACGCCGCCACTACGGAATGTACACACCACGTACTCGCGGAGATAACAACTCAAACGATTACAGCGGAACTCACAAACACGCTCGACTACAATTGATTATCGCTTCCCCATGCGCACCGGGGTAGCGATAGGAGCAACGACCTGCTCAGGTCGAATGATGGAAATGGACTCAGCGATATTAATTCGCTGACAAGGGAATTCGATCAGTGAAACTGGTTCTCTTAATTAAGGGGTGCGTTTTCCTATTCCAAGAGAGACGTAAAGTCTCTCTTTGGAGTAACCAAACCGATCTCATAGATCGATACACAAGGGTGTGTGTACGTCGGTTCTTTTCATAGATCAAAGCCATGATGAAGAACCTGAAAGAAAGGGAAAAGGATCGTAGAGATGTTTGTTTATGTGAGAAGGTTACTGGGAAACGGATCCAGAACTATGTAGGATAAAAGAGATTTATGACCTGTGAGTTCAACTGAGTAATCAAGTTGCAACTCATTAAATGGTAGATGCATCTGGGATACTTGGTGATTGGGTTGTTTGTGTATCGCCAGAATGCCTGCTGGTAGACAGTGTTCTTTTGTTTGCACTTAGTGCATTAGTAAGGCATTAGACTCAACGCAGATGGTGCTAATTACATGGATCTGCGTTGGACAGTTTATCGCTGGCAAAAAGGAATCGCCAGCCGATGTGTCTGTAGGAGGTTTTTGTACACACATCGAGGCTGAGAAAATAGACGGCGCAATATTTATGATCCATGTCATGAAGGTTACATTGTATGTAAACTGAATCATTTGTTTACAGGAATTCGTCTAGGGGAATTTGTCTGGTAACGTAGATGCCGAAAATGGTTTGGAATTCCTGATAAGCTAATAAAGAAATCTTAAGGAGCAGTGGTATGCAAAGAGAATGCATGAAAGGTAAGTATTCTTTACAGGGACTTAAAGATCATAGATTTGATCACTTTAATGCGTGAAGCATTTTCAGGTGCCTAATGCGATTGCATTGGCGAAAACGCATGCGTCTTGGGATGAGGTAATGGGGGCTTTTAGGTAAGTGTACCGTGGGGTTTGGCGGCACCGCCACAAGTTATTCGCTTGAAATGAAGACGGTTGCGCGACCGATACCAAGCAGTGATCTGAGTTTCCCAGCGGCGCAGAGACTATGGTATAAATATTCGGTTCGGATGTCAAAAACAGATCCAGGGGGTTCACATAATCACCTCGAGCATCCGGCACTCGCGTGGGTTTCTCGACGAGTTGAGTCAAGTTGTGTATAGCAGTAACAGCCTCGTCGGTTCTCTTAGAATGCACCAACCAACCGGAATTGTGTATATTACAATCGCCAAGAACGATAATTTTAGAAGCTAGGTGGTTGATCTATATCCAGTCGACGGTACGTAAAAGATATATCATATATTCAAAACTAAAGGGTGGTTAAATTTTAAGGGCCGATGTTGAATATAAACCACACTTAAACGTCAAGTTTTTTTCTCCATTTCATTTAACATTTCTTAATTTCAGACTAACTCAATTTGAACCATAGAAAGATATACAATCGAACAACGCGTTAGAGTTATTCGGGCTTATTATGAAAATGGGCGTTCAAATCAAAATGCATATCGTGCACTTCGTGATTTTTTTGGTCAATTTAATCGTCTAAATGTGCGTACAATCGGAAAAATCGTGCAAAAATTTGAGCAAACCGGGTCTGTAGGAGATGTGAAAACACCAGTGCATGCTCGTACAGCTCGTACTGCAGAAAATATTGAATACAATTGCACCTCTCACGCTCGTCGTTGATGAACATTATGCATAAGGACTTGCATTTACACACTTACAAGGTGCAATTGACTCAAGAACTAAAGCCTCTTGACCATTTCAAGCGTCGTCAATGGTCAGAACGGTGGCAAGAAATGGCAACAGCGGACGATCAATTTTCGAAGAAAATCATCTTCAGTGGTGAGGCACATTTTCACCTCAGTGGATTCGTCAATAAGCAGAATTGCCGCATTTGGGCGAATGATAATCCAAGAGTGATTGTCGAAAAACCAATGCACCCACAAAGAGTGACTGTTTGGTGCGGTTTATGGGCTGGTGGCATCATCGGGCCGTATTTTTTCGAAAATGAGGCCGGTCAAGCAGTTACTGTGAATGGTGTTCGCTATCGTGAGATGATAACGAACTTTTTATGGCCCGAATTGGAAGATATGGATGCGGACGATATGTGGTTTCAACAGGACGGTGCCACCTGCCACACAGCTAATGAAACAATGGCTCTTTTGTGCGACAAATTCAATGGCCGTGTTATCTCACGTGGTGGCGATGTCAATTGGCCGCCAAGATCATGTGATTTGACACCGTTGGACTTCTTTCTTTGGGGTTATTTGAAAGAAAAGGTGTACGTCGATAAGCCAGCAACAATTCAAGAGCTAAAGGATGAGATAATTCAGCACATTAACGGCATAGAACCTCAATTATGCCTCAGCGTCATCGAAAATTTGGACCATCGGATGGAGGTGTGCCGCCGAGGTCGCGGCGGCCATTTGGCCGATATTTTGTTCCATACATAATTGAACCATACCAATATTATCATAATTGGCGCAAGGCCAATAACCTTGCCCGGAAAAACAAATTATTATGGAAAATTTAACAAGCCTCGGGACTTGCTAAAAAAGGCCAAGACCAGATCCCGGTTGTAGTGCCGAATGATGATGATGAATATTATCATAATAAAAAGAAATGACAATAATTTCCTAAATAATTTGTGTTTTATTCAAAATCAACATCGGCCCTTAAAATTTTTTAAGGGCCGATGTTGATTTTTTATATACTTTCTGCAGAACTGAAATCAATTTAATTCAATTGTATGTGTGACCAGAACACGAAAACTACCTGTGTCAGATAATCGAGCTTTAGTCAGAGGGGAATTACGGAACCATGACAATTTGTGTTGAATAACCAAGCATACATTTCAATTACACGTACAATACAAATACCCAACGTACACAATATCTATAATTGAATAAATCATTCTACCGTTTTTTATATCTCACTAAATCACAATTGACAAACATTTCGTTAGTGCTATTGCGATATATATATATATATATATATATATATATATATATATATATATATATATATATATATATAAATCCCTAGCTATTTCTAGGTGCTTTTGCTCATATCCAATTATAAACATTTAATAGTTCTTTTTTATTCGTGTGCTGATTTCTACAAATACATTTTTACCCACGTTTAAAGCACAGCATTTCCAGTAAAACATATGCGTCACCTTTAAATACACCGCCCCTTTAAACAATTTTTCAACAAACCAATTTAATTGAGTGTTATCTCGTGCCCCTTGACGACAAGACAACTTAATAATTAAATAAATTCATTATCCTTCTATGAATCACTTCATTGAATTTCTATTGTTCGTAGTTTGAAAGTTCTTAATAATCACTTTTGTTTTTCATTCATTTGGCTGTTCTTTTATTGACAAGCCAACTTTCTGTCTATGTATTATGTATAATAGTTCCTAATTGCAGCTTATCGTTGACGTACATGTCAACCTTTGCTTTTTATATTTTAAATACTTCGTCCTCTTATTTTTATATCTACAGATAGAAACAACAAAAAAGCCTATTCACCACATCCTTGAGTCATTCGAGATAACGTAGATTGCTACGATTCTACCGTAATAATTAGTGAGATTGTTTACGAATCGACACAATAAAGGCAACTCCATTAGTTGAATGTATTTGCACATAGTCACATGGATCCCCCACAGCAACGTGCATCTGGTGTAATCAACCTTAACCAAATCTCACATCCCCAATTTCAACGCCCCTCAGCCGGTCGCCATTAACCAGTTAACTGTTTGTGACGAAATATTTGCAATGAAAAAAATGTAAAATGTTGTGTTATGACGACTATACTCGTCATGCGTCTTGAGTAGTGACCATTGGTAGTTAATTTTACAATTTTAATTAAAACTAAAATATATTCGTAAACTGCAAGAAGTTTGTAATATATTGTAGCGAGCTTAGGGTTCGCTGGATTAATTATTTTTAATAAATAAGAGCCGTTAAATCGATTTTGAATTAATGTAACACTTTATTAGTCCGTTAATAACAATCGTTACTTTTACCGTACACTTAACGATTTCTTGACTTATCGCTTCCGTACTTATCGCGTCTTTGACTGCTTACTTCTTACTTACTTCCCTAATCTGCGTGCGACGTATTTATACCGTTTCCTCATTCTGATTCGGCGTTTCGTTTCCGTCCGTTCCATAGCCTCGAAGTTTCTACTGCCCATCATCTCCAGTTTTCCAGTACTTTCTAGAATATCCCAGTACTTTGTTTCGGACTTTCTCGAATATTCTAGTACTGATTGTCATATGCGTCACACTACCCTCCGCCTTACGGACCGATCTTGAGTCCAGGTCCCCCAACATCCACTAATCCCCCTTCGTTAGGTTCCCCCCTTTACCATTACTCGGCAAGTAGTTAATTTGCATAAACTACTTTATGCAAATTCTACTTGGCAGAGAAAATAATAAAAACTGGCGTTGGCGTCGAATAATAAAATAAAACGTCAACGGCGAAAAAAATAAATAAGTGATTCGACGTTAAACTACGCACGAGGCTTGTCATTCAAATCAACATTGTATTGAAATTAAAGCTTTAATACAAAAGAAAACAATTTTATCCATTAAATAGTTGGTTCGTCTGTGTACGTGATCGGCACAGAAGGATACTTTACCAGCAGTTGAACTTCAGTTTGACAAAGTGACCGATAAGGTGAGCACAACTACAGATGAACAGGGGAGCAGCCAATCAACGCCCCCTGCACCCAGTCGCAGCACACACCAACAACAACAAGCAGCCACTGCAGCGACCGCTCAACGGTCATTCAAGTAAGTCCATTCTTACTTAAATATATATTCTTACTAAAATATATTGTTAAAACCACATAACAACGTATTTAATTCTTGTGAGAATCTTATACGGTCCTTCCCGATGTTGCTGCAACTCCGGAGACCTGCCTTTTTACCGATGAGGGTTATAAAGCCACACGTTATCGCCTGCATTAAATCCGGATGCGTTGGCTCGAACGCCGTACCTTGTTTTCATCCTGTCACTGGATACCTTGATTTGCTTTCGAACCAAATGATGAATCTCATCGAGGCGATTTCTCCATTCTGCTACGTAGTCTTCGGTATTATCTATGGTGTCGGGAGGTATTCCGAATCGCAGATCGGCTGGTAATCGTATCTCTCGTCCAAATATAATTCTTGCTGGAGAATGGCCTGTCGTATGGTGATAAGCCGATCTATAACTCATGAGAAAGGTTTGTACATATTTGTCCCAATCTCGTTGGTGATCACTAACGACCTTCGATAAGTACTCTTTTATTGTTCGGTTAAACCTTTCAACCATTCCGTCTGACTGCGGATGTAAGGGTGTGGTCCTGGTTTTCCTTAAGCCCAGTGCCGCACAGAAGCCTTGAAATATCTGTGATTCGAAGTTTCGGCCTTGATCGGAATGAAGCTCACAGGGAACTCCATATCTGCTGATCCAATTATTGATAAGTTGCTCAATGAGGGTTGTTGCTTCTTAGTTTGGAATTGGAAGGACTTCCACCCACTTGCTGAAGTAATTCATGATGACCAACATGTAACATATTTGCTGTTGTCGTTGGTTTTTGGAAATGGTCCTGAGACCATTCGCTCGAAAGGGGCACCCACGTTGGACTGCTTCATAGCGCTCCTTGGTCTTGCTGTTGGTCCTTTGGTCACAATGCAAGTTGTGCACTTCCTACACCAAGACTCGGCGTCATCTCTCATGTGAATCCAGTAGAATCGAGATCGTAATTTTGAAAGTGTCTTATTAACTCCCATCTGTCCACCGGAGGCCCCATCGTGCATCTCTGTTAGTACATCTTTCACTTTTGATGGTGGGACTAGAATCTGCATTCGATTGGATTTTCCGTCCGCGGCTTCCCATTTACGCTTTAGAATTCCATCTTCCACCAGCAAGGAATTCCATTGTGCCCAATATGCTTTAAATGTTCCACTCTTGTCGGAAATATTGTTCCAAGTTGGCCGCTCGTTCTTTTCTTTGTGTTCCAGGATTAGCGACATATCTTCATCCTGAAGTTGAGCTGCCCGTATAGCATCACTCGTCCACCCATCTAGTACTTATACTTGTACATTTCGGAGGTCGTATGCCTCTTGTTTTAAACGATCAATTTCTACTTCCGAATACTGAAGGCGACGCTTTAGGGTCAAAATTTCAGCTTGCCTCTCTGCTAGATCAGTTGATAAGCGATTGACCTTTTCTCGGCTGGTCTTAAGAGCAATCATTTGTTGATGCAAGGATTTATTCGGACGTGGTGCTGTCCAAGTCTGAATCACGCTGAAGGCTTCTCTTGTGATTAGCGCATGAACAACAATTCTCAATTGACGTTTCATTCATTCGTCGACGTTTCTTACAGTCAACAGAGATGTGACCGACTTCGCCGCATGTCCAACACTTCATATCAGGTCTCGGGGTTCTCCGTTGTACATGCCCGATTCTTTGGCAGTAACATTCCTCGACGGACATTTCTCGGACTCTATATGTACTCCTGGTAGCCAGTTTAGCAGATTAATATGCCAATGCGAACGCCAGTGTTTCATTAGACGTCTTCTTTCCTGCCAAACGAACGGCTTGTTGCAAGTCCCGATCTTGGAGTGCGATTATAAATGCATCCATTGCTACGTTCAGAAATTCCTTAGTCATATTTGAATAAGACAAGTTTGCCAATCGCTCAATGTCTGCCTGCAACTTTTGAAGATTTTCTCTAGGTTTCTGCGTTCTGCTCCGCAGTTGCATGCGGTAGACCTGCTGCATATGGTTGTCTCCATACCTAGCTTCAAGGCCGTCTCTTACCCCTTGGAAATATGTTTGCTTCTCTGCTGGTATGGTTTGTAGCAATTCTGCAGTCGCTCCGCAGAGTGATAAGATTAGTGATGTTGACTTTTGCTCATCCGACCACTTATTATAATTGGCCGCAGTGTCAAACTGACGTATAAATACGGAGAAGGGTCCCGTTCCATCGAAGGTTGGCGGTTGTATCCTTGTATCTTTGTAGTTATGTTGATCGCTAGGCGATGTCTTATTTCTCTCAACACATTGAAATCTCTTTTCGATTCGCGTTATTTCATCGGTGACTTTCTTAAATTCAGCTTCGTTTTTTAGATCCAGATTCTACTTCGTTTCGAATTTTTGACTGAATTTCTTCCTCAAAGTGTTGAAAATTACATTTCATCCACTGCGTTTGGGCATCCAGTTTCGCATCCAGATCTGCAGCTTGTGCGTCGAATATTGAATGTTGGGCATCTTTGCATTAACATCTGCAGCTTGCGCGTCCATTTTTGTCATCATCATCCTGAAGATCTCAGAAATGTCCAACTGTGGCGAAATCTTCTCCGTTATATTGGCACCATCTTGACTCGCTGTTTCTTCTTCATCCGGACAGTCTGGCACAATCGTAAAAACATACGTGTCGACATCGATTCCTCCATTGCTGCTTGCAGACGCTGTCGAAGAATTTGCTTCTGTCCTCTGCTATCCAGATTCCGCTCCTGAAGTTCCTTCTTCAACTCAGGAACGCGAATATCCTCCAAATGTCGATCTGTCATCGTCACAACATACTTTAACAGACTTATTTACTTCCCCAATAATTAATCCCACTTCTGACACCAATTGTAGCGAGCTTAGGGTTGCTGGATTAATTATTTTTAATAAATAAGAGCCGTTAAATCGATTTTGAATTAATGTAACACTTTATTAGTCCGTTAATAACAACCGTTACTTTTACCGTACACTTAACAATTTCTTGACTTATCGCTTCCGTACTTATCGCTTCCGTACTTATCGCGTCTTTTACTGCTTACTTCTTACTTCTTACTTGTCTTCCTGACCTGCGTGCGACGAATTTACATCGTTTTTCCTCAGTCTGATTCGGCATTTCGTTTCCGTCCGTTCCATAGCCGCGAATTTTCTATTGTTCATAGGCTCCAGTTTTCCAGTACTTTCTAGAATATTCTAGTACTGATTGTCATATGCGTCACAATATTGAGGCCATGTCGAAATAAAAGGAACTAATAAAAGTTTTTAAATAACTATTATAGAAAAAAAAACAGATATACCTAGTATGAATTACTACATGGGCCATTTCAAGAGATGACTAGAAGATGAATATGACTCATTTGTTTATCTCTTGGTGGCATTACAGAGAGAGCGAGACATGGAATTCCCCCCCCCCCCCCCCCCCCCCCCCGAGTATTTCCGGCGCGTTACAACTTGCAGCTCTCCAAAAGGAACTTCAATAGTTACTTAGTGGCATCTCAGTGCTATAGATTCACCTCTTCGAACTTGGGACATTCAACGATCCAATGTTCCTCCTGGCGTACCAAGCACCTTGGCTTTGAGGGGCTTCATATTCTTGGATTGCCTAGCCTGTTCTCTTCGGCGTACCTCTTTTTTTCTTTGTCGATGGTTTCCCCTTGCCCTTGGCATGCAGGACACTTCGGGTGGGGCAAAATCCCCCCACATGTCGGCTTCTAATTACAAAAAATCGCTGAGAAGTATAAGTGACTATTTCCTCCATGGCCTCTTGTGAGATCAGGTACTGCACCTTACCTAGTGCTTAAATAGTGACGACTAAGTTCCTTACATGGCTGGAGAACGTACATATCTCACTTGGGTCTTCCGCAACTCGTGGTAGGCTCTTAAGTTTTTTTCAATTCCGCTAGGGCCAAGGCTCTGATCTTCCGAATTGTGTTTCCAACCCCTTCATGGTGTCTTTGGGGTCCTCTGCAGCGAATAGGAGACTTCTCAAAGCCTCTCTAGTCCTTCCTTTGAAATGTTTTGCGCAGACGCGCCAAGTTCTGAGTGTGGTTGAAATTGGGCGCTGTGTCATTGTACGTCCTTCGGAATGCCAAACATTCTTCATTGGCACCGCCGTGTGGCATACCTTGAGATGGGTTGTTGTGGTTTTTGAGGAAGCCTTATCATTGCCTCGGTTAGCTCTTGGATGTCACTCTTTCTTGTGTAACCGTGATCCAGCATCGCCTTCTCTTCGTCGACCGGTTTCGGTTGGTTGAGCCATGATTCGATCTGACTGTGTTGATATTCTTCGTCGGCCTCGTCGTTCGCTTCTGAGCTCGCTTCCGAACTTGCTTCCAATATTGCAAGTTCCACTCGAGTCAGCTTTACCTTTGCTTCGGCAATTTGGAACTCTTGCTTGGCAACCCCCAGAGTTGCTTCAGACTTCGGTCGTCTTTTGGATGATCGATCTGATCGTGAGTCCATTTGCCGGGAAGCTTTTCTTGATTCATTCTTCTCTACACGTGTGGTGATTTTCCTCCGCTCTTTGATCATGTAGATCGACAGCTCTTCCTGTCGGGGCATTTGGTTTATTGGGATGTGGGGCTCGAGAACTCTTCTATCTGGTCTCGTGACATCAATAGTCGATGGTTTTTCTCTACCAGTACGCACGGTGGCGAGTTCTCTCCTAGAATGCGTCGGGGCGCCTCTCTCCTGCGCAAATAGCTGGTACGGTGCGGATTACCTTTGGTTAGGTAATCGATGCTCCTCCAGTAGGGCGTACTGACGTCCTCTTCAGCTTGGGCGATCTGGTGGTCTTGTGTTTCTTGTAGAGGTTTTTATTTTCAGGAAGCGTGTCTCCTAGTCCTTAAAAGGACAAGGCGATCTCTTAAAATTTGACCGCTCCTGAAAACTTGTCATACAAAGGGGGTCGTTGCCGTGCTTCCTCTGAGTTCAAAGGGAAGAGCAACGTCCTTTGATTCGGCCTTCGTCCTGATGTCTTCACTTGGTCTTCCGTGGGGGCCAGGTGATACTTAGATATCCGTAAAAATGAAAACTCGTAACCTGTTTCTTTTTTGAATTGGTTTTATTTATTTATCTCAACGATTAACCTGGGGTACTTCCTCCAGGGACAAAAGACGAATTTAGACTGCGGCCCGGAGATCACTTGACTATTCCTTTATAAAGGAAAAGGAATCGAAAATTGTATCCCAAAGACACACATTTCCGTGCAACAATCTCGATCTTTTGGATATTTCGTTGTATTTACTCGTACATAAGATAAGAAATCAATTTCTTGAATTCTTATGAAACTATCGCGCAGATGTGTGAATGTATCTGCTTTTGAGTTTTATGTTTGTTTAACTCAATGGAATTTTTGGGATAGAGATAGCGATCTCTGAATTTTGGATTTGGCTGATGCTGTGGAGCAAATGTAGAACAATAAACGAATATTGGATTCGTTTATTGTGAATTTTAATTTTAATTTTGATTTTGCATTTAATTATGCCGTGGGGGCAAATGTTATGCGATAAACGAATGTTTGATTCGTTTATTGCGAATTTTGGATCATGTTTGGGTTATTGTAGGTTTTGATGGGTTTATACGTTTTAGCGTATTATTGTTGGGATTTTGGATTAGGAATGGGGGAAAAAGGTGGTAGGGCTTTTTGGAGCACTACAGTGGTCATGCTTGTTGCTAGCCAAATATCCGGCTCGAAGGACAACAGTGCAACTGTAAGTCGACGAACTAAATCTTATTCTTCCGTCTAATCGGGCAACATTTCCTCGATTACGTACCCTCCACTTCTAGGGCCGCATCTTTTTTTTTCTTTTTTTTTTTATTAAACTTCTCTCGGGAGAGACGAACCTATAGCGCCGAGTGGGCGCCCCAAGATGCCATCAAATAACTGTTTTCCGTTGCAGGTTGTAACGCTCTGGGAACACTCGCGTGGGAAGGTAGTTCCACAGCTTCCCCCCTCTGTAACGGAACGAGTTCTGATGCAGGGATGTTCGCGCCGTCGGGAGATCAACCACAAACGGGTGCGATCCGTCGGATTGTCTTGTGGAGCGCATATAAACCGAATTGCGTGGAACAATACCACGAATCTCCGAAGAACAGCACCCGTGATAATATCTGTAAAACAGACAGAGGTCGGCTACGCGTCTTCGATTTGATAGCGACTGTAGTCCCGATGTCAACGCCGAGTCCCCGATCAGGCAGATCGCTCGTCTCTGTATGCTCTCAACTAGGTCGGGGTTATGTTTAGCAGCAGAACTCCAAATATGAGACCAATATTCGAGTGCGGATCTAATTTGGGTTTTATATAGGCGAAGAAGTTGGGCCGCAGTAAAACATTTCTTGACTCTAAAAAGATAGCTCCGTTTTCCTGAGGCTGACCTGGCAATACTCGACACGTGTTTATGACATGATACATTCCCACAGACCGTGACGCAGAGCAATTTCAAATTTTCCCCAGCCTCGGGGGCCCGGCCATTCATCATCAGCTGTGGAACCGATGATCCCCTTTTCTTTGTGAATGTTGTATATTGTGTCTTCGCTGCATTGAAGTCGACGAGATTAGCCCTTCCCCAGTGCAGGACCCTATCTAGATCCTGATTCAGAGAGTCAATCTGTCTACCTCTCAGCTGATGCACCAATCGGCCGAACACTCGAGAAGGAGGAAACAAGCGTACTATCATCCGCAAAACTGAACACTTTGTTATCTGCTGTCTCCAACAAATCATTTATGTGAAGCAAAAACAAGGTTGGAGCTAAAATAGAACCTTGGGGCACCCCCGAATTAACAGGATACAGATCCGAATACTCGCCGTGCACAACAACCTGGATCGGTCGATTCTCGAGGAAGCTCCTCGTCCTGCCGCAAAGCTGTTGGGAAAGTCCATATGAACGAAGTTTGCTCAGCAATGCCCCGTGCCAGACGCGGTCAAAAGCATTGGAAATATCCAATGCGACCGCCATTGACTCACCATGCCGTTCAATCGCAGATGTCCATACATCGGTTATAAGTTTCAAAAGGTCTCCCGTGGACCGCCTGCCACGCAATCCGTATTGACGTTCATTCAGAAGTCCGTTGCACTCCAAATACTTAACTAACTCTGTATTGATGACTTTTTCCATTACCTTAGATAAAATAGACATTAACGCCATCGGGCGGTAATTTTGTGGGAGACACTTTTTTCCCGTCTTTGGCATTGGCTGAACTCGAGCGATTTTCCAGCAGGCAGGAAAGGTCCTCCGTGCATAAGATAAGCGGAGGAGTCTGCCAAGAACCGGCGATAGTTCTGGAGCACATTTCTTAAGGACTATTGCTGGTATTCCGTCCGGGCCGGTTGCCTTCCTACAATCCAGTTGACGTAGAATGCGTTAAATAGTGCGCGGACGAAATCTCACATCCCGCATCGAAGACCGTACCGGCGAGTTCACGGGTGGCCGGGATCGAAGTTTGAATTCGCGGAAAATAAATTCGCGAACACATGAGTTTTATCCTTTGAATTTGTGACTAACGTCGCGCTGTTTGTCACCAACGGCGGGAAAGAGGAGGATGCGAAGTTACCGCTGGCAGCTTTTGCCATTGACCAGAAGGAGCGCGAACCAGTTGGGCACCAAAGGTGCTTATTGATCACCCTGTCGTTATGAGCATTCTTCGCGGTATCAATCGCCTGGTTGCACGCGTTTCTGATTCTAACAAAATTTGTTCTGTTAACATCGGTGGGATTGGAGCGCCATTGCTTAAAAGCTCTATTTTTTGCCGCTGTAATCAGCTCGCATTTTTTATCAAACCAAGGTTTATCAGACGAAGTTCGTTTGATGCAATGTGGAATATAAATCTCAATCCCCAGAACAATAATCTCTGACACCGACTCCGCGCAAGCGTTAACATCGGAGTTTCCAAAGCATACCTCGGACCATGGAAACGATGCGAAGGAATATCGCATATCGTCCCAGTTAGCAGCCCCATAATTCCATACACGGTGAAGCTGCCTAGGCCGGTTATTCGCTTGATATGCAAGTGCTTGCGCGACAGATACCAAGCAGTGATCTGAGTTTCCCAGTTGCGCAGAAACCTCTACAGTATAAATACTCGGTTCGGATGTCAAAAACAGATCCAGGGCGTACGCATAATCGCCTCGGGCATCCGGCACTCGCGTTGGCTCCCCCACGAGTTGTGTCAAGTTGTGGCTTACAGCAAACATCTCCGCCAGCCTCCCAGCCTCGTCGGTTCTGTTAGAATGTAACAACCAGCCGGAATTGTGCACATTAAAATCGCCAAGGACAATAATTTCAGAAGCTATATGGTTGATCTGTATCCAGTCCACGGTATGTGAAAGATGTTCGAAAAATGTCGCCGGTCGATCGCCATTCGGGGAGCGGTAAAGACAACAAAGAAATCTAACGGAATTCCTACGCACGACCCTCAACCATATGATGTCCATATTATTGGGTTCCAACGCCTCCATCCTCTGGCAGGCCAGATTGGACTGCGCGAAGACGCAGACTCCGCCTTTAAAACGGAATCTCGAATGTAAGTCGTATCCTGAGCAAGGAAGATATGTCGAATCAGTTGACGAATCGACCTGGGTCTCAGTTAGGGCAAGGATATCAGGTTTCGTTGTTTGCAAGTATTGGTGGACGGCGTTTCCATTCGTATTGGTGAAACCGATGCCCCTGATGTTACAAAATGCCGCCACCAGTCGAGCGCGGGCAGAGCCTCGAGAGCGAGCCTGGTTATGCGATGACGAACCTCTTAAAGTTCCCTTATTTAACGTGATATCTGCATGATGTTTCCCCTGACATAGTCTCCCCTGGAGATCCGAATGGGAGACTAGTTTACCTCCGGAATTCTTTATATCAGAAGGTACCAACCTACATGAAGGTGTGGATATTATTATAAAAATAACATTAGAAAAGAATCGCGATATTGGCGTTCAACTTGTGAAGTTGTCTCATGCATTCTACCATGTTTGGGTGAATTCCATTCCGTCATAACAAATTATAGTAAGACATTTTTTTATGTTTTTGGTTCCTATTTATGTTAATATAAATACATGAATAAATGTACACGAAATAAATAGCGAAATAAAAAATATATGTCATTTCATTGTAACCTAATTTCATATCAAACATACTCTGTGTGTGACGAATATATTCGTCATCGCTTAATTTGTACTACGCATGTAGTGGACACACTTTCCAACAAGATCGAAGCAATTAACTGGTTAATAATAACACACTCCATGGATGCAAACACTTTAATTTTCTAATTAACTTTATAGATCTCCACTTCCACGATCACCGCAAAAAAGGGATTTCACAGCCACTTCTACAATAAAAACTCCCTTTTACCACCGGTTGAAAAACTCGCTAAGAAAACACATAAATCAGAGTGTATTTCTGGTGCTGAGATCACAGTATCTATGAAGACACTCAATGTCTTGGATGAAAAGTTGTGATCGGTTTGTTTGGAATGAAAAACCGAAACGAATATCTTGGCATCAATTCACCCACAAGGTTTTTATACTGAAATCTCAGCTTTCAGAAAATTATTCTTCGAACTGAAGGGAAAATCATTGGAAACTTTTTTGGCGATCCCAATTTTCAATATTGAAACGGCACTCGACCCATTTCTCCACACACAAGAACTTTACAAATATTGACCTTTCAGGCAGAAATTGCTGGTTAGAGATTGCAGACGTGCTTTGAAGGCTCTCGAGTAACTTATTCAAATATATACATGCTATATACTCAAAGTGTTCGGGTTTAAACGATCATTTGTTTAAAAAAATTTGTGTTTTGAACTTAATCAATAGATTTACTTAAATATATTGCCATACACTTTTAGTCTTCATCGGCACTACAACCGGGATCCAGTGTTGGCCTTATTTAACAAGTCTGAGGGTTGTTGTTAAATTTTCCATAATAATTTGTTTTTTCGGGCAAGGTTATTAGCCTTGCGCCATACACCTTTAGTGGAAGACGTGAAAACGATATTAGAGAGGTTCTCTCAGAAGCTGTGAAACTAACTTTTTAATCACAAGTCCATCAAAGTCGAGGAACAGTTTTAACTTCAACTGCAGGAAAGCGTCTCTAAAACGAGATAGTGGTCTAATACCAGAGGTGGTATTGTTATTGGTAATACAATAGAATCTAATGAATACTAATCCCAACCAACCAACGCCAACTATCTTAATCCTCAATTTTTGACACTTAATGTTAATTGTTGCTCCACATCATCTCCCCTGGAGAAGCCAGATTAAGAACACTATAAAATTAAATTAGACGATAAATGTTTTGAAAATAAAAATTTGAATCTCATTTATTAAAGTGCGACTTCTAAACGGTCGATAACAGCATCCTACTTGGAACCGCTTCATAAAGCAATTAACTTCTCAAGAGCTTTAATTACTTTTATTTCACACAACAAAGACACAAAATATTTGCCTTGTGGTACTTATTCTTGGCACTGGAACAAACCCGATTACACTAAAAAATCCACACAATACGTTCCTCAATTTTCATGTTAATTTACACATGGCACTGAAGCACCCCACGATACAGGTGGATAACCGTCATCAGTGGCCTAAATCGACACCATACAGTCTTCAACTATTTGGCATTTAATCACCGAATAAATACAAAAGGCTTAACAATCCTCTGGCTTATAATCAACTATATCAGCGATTTTAAGATTTAGCACAAAAGGCTGAACAATACACTGGACAATCAACAGCTGTACGCCGCATTGAACAAGATGCTGGACTTAGGCACGCCAGGACGCACGTTCAGCTCACGGTGGAGTCTCTTTTGTCTTCTTATTTTATTTTATGGATTTCAGCAAGGCCTTTGACAAAATCTCGCATAATCTCATCCTTTTTAAGCTCTCGACTCTACCGTGACTCTTTTCTCTTCTTATTTTATTTTACAGATTTCAGCAAGGCCTTTGACAAAATCTCGCATAATCTCATCCTTTTTAAGCTGTCCTCCCTGGGTTTTGAACCTCTATTGATTAAGTGTTTATCTTCTTATTTGAAAGATCGATCCTACCGTGTGTAACTCAGATCCTCCCTCTCCAGTTCTTTTCTTCCCGCGTCAGGGGTTCCACAGGGCAGTCATCTAGGTCCCCTCCTATTTATCCTTACCATCAATGACGTTGACTCCTTTATCAAATATTCATCCATGTCCCTCTATGCGGACGACACTAAACTCTACAAAACGATCATCTCTCCTCTCAACTCCTGACTTTTCCAAACGGATCTCGACAGGTTCTCAACGTGGTGCCGTAATAATTGCCTCGAACTCAACATTGTCAAATGTCACTCCCGCAAATCATCTGTAACTTCGATACGTGACGTCGGGATCTCATTTGACAGGAAGTTTAGCTTCACCCCGCATATTGATGACATTATTCTTAACGCCAACTCTGCCCTTGGGTTTGTGAAACGTTGATCTAAAGAATTCTCGATTCCTTACGTTTCCCGTTCTCTCTACATAGTCTTGTTACGTGGTAAACTCCCCCACCCCCTGTGTCCCCCCGAGCGGGGAAAACGGGACTCCACAGAAACAACTGCGGCGCGTTTCTTGTTTCGGAGAGATGGAGAGAGGAAGAGGAACAAGAGTCGGTTAGAACCCTTGAGAGGAGTAACAACGTAAAAAAGAACTGGTGCGTTTTTTGGGCCCAGAAAAGAAAAAAAAAGTATGTGAATAAAGAAGAAGGAAAAGAAAAACAAGATTCGAGAATTTAATTATTTTAAAACGCGAATTTTTGTATAGTAAAAATATTAAATAATTGTTAATGGAAGCGTCTTGTGTAAACATATTTATATAAATTAATTCAAGAATAGTCTAATAAACTGCATGTGATTGGAATGGAGCTGGCGTTTGTCTTGATGTCTTATGGATCTCCTGAGCGGTTGGAGTCGTTAGTTGGGGGATCATCCTCAGAAAGAAGAAAGGTAATCAGTACGATAATTTAAATTTCCGTTTCTCAGGGGGTTAAATGTCCGGCCGATAACGGCGTGTGTGAGCGACCGCAAAGACTGCCGTTGGAGTTCCGTGTAGTCTACCGTTGACTGTGTCCTACAACGGAAAAACGAGATAACGCATTGCAACTGGCGCAGACTGTCAGGATAGCATCCGGTGAAGACGTTTGGGGAACACATATTTGGTCGATCTATGTTTCCCCCACATTGGCACAACTCCAGCCATACCCTTGGCCACTTCCCCACGACCGCTGTAATCAGGGGCACAGTCTTAGCCGCATAGACTACAATTTTATTGTTACACACCAAATGTAACAATTGGCGCAGCCTTTTAGAATCTACATCATTTGCATTGGTACCTTTTATGTTTATATAACATTTATTGAGTTACACACCTCAGCATCGGAAGAAATATAACATCACACATTTGAGAAGGGATACAACCTTTGGCCGTAATCTAGGAAATAGAACAATAACATTGAAAAAAATGTTCAATTAAGATATACAACGCCATACCAAAATATATAACAGCTGGTATCGCCGTCCTGGGTGTTTGTTTATAAAATATATATATGACAGTGTGTCTCATTATATATATGACACCTCCGTCCGTCCCCTTCTTGAATAGCCCAATCAGGTCTGGTCGCCACACTACTCGGCCCATATTCGCAAAATCGTAAACGTGCCACGTCGTTTTCTGCGTTCTGCTCTCCGCGGACTGAACTAGGAGAATCCTCGGATTCTCCCCCCATACACAAACCGGCTACATCTGATTAACCTCAACACACTTGAGGTGGGCAAAATTCATGCCGATATCCTTTTCATCCAACGTCTCCCTTCAGGCATAATCAACTGCCCAACTCAACTGCTTGCTCTCCACCATCCCACTCCACCCTAACCCCCGCCACCTGCGAAACCCTCGTATCTTCTATTTGCCCACCCACCACACTTCTTGCGGCTCTAATAAATCCATTTCGCGAATGCTGAGGTGGGAAAACTCTTAACCTACCTCCTTTGATTTCTACCTTACACCTACTGCACTCAAATTCCGTTTCGTCTCCTTCCCTCCCTGAGCGTGCCACGCCCACCGTCTACACCCTTACAACCCGTACACATTCCAACACCCTACCCTTTATACTACCACCCTATCCTTCACCACCCCACCACCCACACCAGCATCTACCCTCCATATCCATTATATTATTACTTAACATATTGTGACGCATATGACAGTCAGTACTGGAATATTCGGGAAAGTCCAAAACAAACACTGGAATATTCTATAAAGTATTGGAAAACTGGAGACTAGAACATCCAAGATTATGGAACGGACGGAAACGAAATGAGAATGTGAGAAACGATAAAAAGACGTGGAGACAGCTGATGGTGACAGAAAAAAAAGGAAGAAAAAAAAAGCAAGGGATAAGGAAGAAAATCGTTGAAGTACGGTTGTTATTAACTAATCAATAAAGTGTGATATTAATTAAGAATCGATTTAACGGCTCTTATTTGCTAGAAATAATCAATCCAGCGAACCCTAAGCTCGCTACAATATTTATTTTCTTATTTTTTTATTTTGTTTTCTCTTTTTTAATTATACATTTAATACATTAGTTTTAAAATATATGTTTGTCTCCTTTTTCTTTTCTCTTGTACTAAGCTAAATATATGAGCGCCCCGTCCTCATTAAATTAAAATTAAATTAAATTAAATTAAAATTTCCTAATACAGCGCAACTTTCTCCCAATACTAAGTGGGCTTAGCTCCTATATGGGGGATCTCTATTATGTAGTGGAAATAAAAACCCCTGTAAATTCGTTAATCAAAATATGGAAAAGGAACGTGGTGGTGTACAGTTTGAAACCCTATTATGAATAACGGGTACTGCCTGGAGGTGAATGACGCGATGAGAAGCTATACAATCTAATGAAGACCAGAAGACCACTAGATATATTAAGAAAACCAAAAGAGAACTAGATACAGAACTAGAATACAAAAAAAAACTGGTACGCGGTTCAATGAGTTTCATTTCTGTTCCATTCCTCTTTAAAGAAAAGAAACTCAAAAAATTGTTATATAATCAAACCCCCGCTAAGGATTCTATCTCCTGGGAGCTCGCGGTAATATTATAGGTAAATTAAAATTAAAAAAATACATACTACTAAAAATAAGCTACTCAACAAAGTGGGTTACAGTGCGCGGTGAAAAAATAAAAAGAAAAATACTGTGGAAAATAAATTTTAAAAAGGAGGCGGCGAAACGGAGTAAAAAATATCGCAAATAAAACATAAAAAAATATTTTATTCATAAATTTTCGAAAAGAAAGGAAGACGACTCCGACTGATATATTAAGATAAAAGAAAAAAAAGGATAATGTGAATTGGATGATCAATCAACAACTAGGTTTGTGCCTCAATATGTTACGGACCTCGTGTCCATGCCCTCGCCCAACACACTATAAGCCACGAATTTCCCCTCTCTACTGGTAAATTGGAAATACCGCCAAGTAGCTAATTTGCATAAACTACTTTATGGAAATTCTACTTGGCAGAAAAAAATTATAATAAAGGGCGTTGACGTCGAATAAAAAATTAAAACGTCAACGGCAAAAAATAGGAAAAAAGAGAATTGAGAAACAGATAGGAACTAGAACACACGTGTCGGAAAAACGCTTCGGACGTGAACAAATTCTAGAATATAAAAGATTTGTCGTAATTATCCACGAAATAAACGAAAAAGGAAACAAAGGAACGAATATTACGTAACCGAAAAGAAAGGATCTCTCGCCACACCAAAACACGAAGTCCGGGAACAACGGACCAGCGGACCGAATCAGGGGGATCAAAACTAAACACCCCCTGCACCCAGGACCCAGCCACAACGACCAAGGAACGGTCCAACATTGCTAGACCTTGACAACTAAGTCACCTTTCTTTCCATTATCCTTTTCTTATATTATTTTTCAAATCGTTAATAATAACATAACAAATACACTTTTCAATACAATTTATATTTGGTAGCAACTACTGACAAGGAACGAGGTGAATGGATAAGAGCTATAAGACAAGTCCATGAAGACATACTTACGCATCATCATCATCATCATCATCATCGGCACTACAGCCGGGAACCGGTCTTGGCCTTATTTAGCAAGTCCTTGTTAAATTTTTCATAATGATTTATTTTTTTCTGGGCAAGCTCATTTGTCTTGCGCCAGAGATACTTACGCATAATAAGAGAAGAAGAAAAAAAAATCTAGAGAGTCAGTGTCAACGCGAAGAACAGCGTAAAAAGAAACATTTTAAGCGGTTAGAGGAGAAGAAATACTAGGGGTACTACAAAAGATTCGAACTGAAGAAAAGAACTTACCATACTAATCGTGAGTACCAAACATTTATAAAATTTTTTGTGCAACAAGTTTTTACGTGCAACAAAACGCGATTTCCTATCCCAAAATTGCAAAGTTAATGGACCGGGAGGTTGCTTAGAATTTTCCCAAACAATCATAAATCCCGAAAGTGTTCCATTAACTTTGCAAATAATAGCAAATGAATGCTTCGACATAACTAGACGAATGGGAATACGTATCAAGGGGATCTGAGAAGATCCAGACGGCGGTCGGCAATCACCCGAAGACCCTGTGGGGGGTTTAAGTTATTGAGCCTACAGGGGCACGGGTTCACCATCACCCACCGATGGGTCCTTCGCGAAACTGTCATTCGAAATCGGAGCACCAAGGTGACAGTAAATAAAAGACACTGTGGGAAATTCTGTTGCGCAAGCTTCTCTTTATTTAATTGTAAAAATATTTTCTGTGTTCCTTTTATTTATCCTTCGTTATCTTATTTGACATTAAGTTTTTCGCACGGAAAAACTCACATATGGGCAGGAGCCGCACAGTATAAGTCATACATAAGGGGTGTGAACTCAGCGCATAGACTAGCATCACTAAGAGTATGCTGTGCATTTCGAACGGTATCCGAAGATGCCATAAATATTTTGGCCGGGAGGACACCACTTGACATTGCAGCTAAAGAAAACGCTGCCTTGCATAAGGTCTGCCAAGAGAATCGTTGGAGAATGCGGTCACAATTAGAGCTCTCAAGCCTAAGAGAATGGCAACAAAGGTGGGATTCTTCCACCAAAGTTAGATGGACCCACACCATGATACCTGATATAGAAACATGGGTGAAAAGAAAACATGGCGAGCTGAATTACTACTTGACTCAGCTAATATCAAAACATGGATGCTTCCGACAATACTTGCACAAGTATAAGAATGTGAATCACCCATACTGCTTGTATTGTAAAGGCAAAATAGAAAATGCGGAACACGTACTCACCGAGTGCGTGAGATTCGAGACCGTACGAACGATTTTGAAGAGACACACGAGACGGACAGTTACTCCGGCTGGAGTAATAGAATACATGCTTAGTTCAAAACAGGCATGGTCCGTAATCAATGGTATTCTCTGTGAAATGATGCTGCAGTTGCGACGTAACGAGCGGAGTAACAGGTAAGCTCCGTCCCGCCCCGCGATGGAATAGGTAAAAGAAAGTTCCGCGGGGATCAACGGGTATATAAGCCTGGCGGGGGGTGGTTTTAGTCGGTAAAAACCCGGCATGCCCCTGGATCAGTCTAGAGGTATCTTTTGAAGATTTCCACCTTCCTGCGGAAACCAAAAAAAAAACGGAACTACTCAGCGGGGACACATCTGCGATTTGAGTTATATTTGTAGCAACTGGAGCCGCTTACGAAAACGCTCTAAAGCCTACGCTTACATTTATCGACTAGCTTAGATGCACTGTACACTTAAGTTCAGTTGTCAAACCGCGAGACCAATTCGATTACCAAAGCGCTCTAAAAACTATGTCTGCATTTGTTGATTAGTATGGATGCACTGTGCACTTAAGTTCAATTGTCAAACCGCGAAATCACCCTTAAACGAATTGGCATGCGGCCGTATTGATCGGAATTCGACAGGAGACGCCCCGAGGAAGCTACGCGCTCGACTCTTGGTTTCGCCGCAGTGGTTATGACTCGAGAATGTTGCTTGTGCGCCGTTTGGTGGATGATTAGCGACTGGCTCGTTACAAGCGAGAAAAGGTTCGTCGCGTCGTGGCAGTGGGGTCATAGCTAAATAAACTCACTGCCACTTCCTAGGGACTTCGAAAAGGGTTGCTATGCTTGCATAGGGGATTGGGTTCCGGAGAATCGCTGCCATACAGGCTGAGTTAAATTCCTCTGTCGAATGTAATTTAAATAGGAAGTTAACCGAGGTGGTTTTTGGGAAAAATTATATGTGGTTTGATGTAGTTGGGGGAGATGATTAGCATTCCGTTGTAAATTTGAATATGCATTTATTACAGCTAGGGAAATGGATTCTTGGTAAGTTTAGGGATGTATCCAATTGATATTTGGGGACGGATGTGATCTTTGCATGTTTGCGCATGGATTACAGATTGTGGGGTGGTTCTCCGTGTGGTATAGAGAACCCCCACAACCCTACCAACATAGAGGAAGGGCTGCGAAAAATTGTCGGACCCCAGTTACTCCAACAACAAGGCAAAACCATAAAAGTCAAAAGACAAAGAAGAGAAACGTTGGTATTTAGAACGCCTATCAACAAACCCTTCGGAGGTAGAAAGCAGACTGGTCATAATACGAGAGCGCTGGCAAAAGATAATTGGGCTTTCAATAAAAATCCGCAGAAGAGATAATCGTGGTACCTACAGAAGTACAATCAGAGATTTTACTCCCTAAATGTATTTTGCAAAAGGCGACGGGTGCCAAATTGGGGCACTCAATATCATAGATAATCCCCTCAGTCAATCAACCGAGTGGAGTTGCTTCCAACAAAGAAATATACAGTCATTCCTTTGGAAAACCAGCAGAGAGAGTTAATTATATAACAGAAACATTGTATAATGTACATGGTAGCGATCACTATCTCATAATAATTACTATTTCCTTTTGCAATAATCTGAAGAAAAAAGTTTAACTTTTACCAAAATTTCAATTCGACCAAACCAATTAGGACATATTTCAAATAATAAGCATACTATACTATTACTATTTATTAGCCCATAGGAACCCGGAAGTTCATGACATCGCCGACTCGACTCCGCCATTGTTCCCTGTCCTGTGCACTCTCCTTCCACGCTTGACCATCCGAACGGATCTCCTCAAGGTGCAAGCTAACATTGTCATCCCATCTCCATGTAATGCTCCAGAAAGCCCTACGATTAATATCCCCCATTGCATACATATCCCATCATCCTAATTTTATTCAATTCACTCACATGAATCTAAACGATTCCAAAAGTAATATCGAGCAACCATAGCAGCTGCTCCAAATAACAAACATCCAAAAAAATTTAAACGATTTCCGAATCGTTAACGAGTAACCATAGCAGCTGTTCAAAATAACAAACATCCCATAAATCTAAACGATTTCTGAATCGTTATCGAGCAAACAGCAGCTGCTCAAAATAACAAACCCAAGTCAAAGACTATGGCAGCTTATTAAATACCATTAGGAAATTCATTATCGAGCAACCGTGGCATCTGCTCGAATATGATTGGCCAAATAAACTTTCATGTGTTTCAGAGTTCGAGTATAAAATGGAAAACTAACATGTTTTCGCACTCCCTTACTGAAGAAAGCACCCTTCCCAACAACATTCCCCTCTATAATCGAGGATTCCTGGACCCATCCCATAGGGTCTACTATTAACAAACCACACACACGAACGCACAGTACACGACGGCACAAACACAAACATTCACGCCGACCAAAGCGCAGATTATCAGACGCCAAAGACGTGATCTGCGTTTACTACCGCACCCAAGACCTACCGGTCTTGTATGATTTCTTTCCCACCATCCCCCTATAAAAGTAGTTAGAGAACACCTGGACTAACACTGTCCACACTACCCCCCCCCCCCCCCCCCCCCCTATTTTCTTTTCTTTTCAGATATCGCGAGACCGAGCCCAACATCCTCACAGATGTGGGTGATTCAGGTTATCGCAAGATGACCAGAAGTCAGAGACAAGATGAAGGACACATATGTCCTTGTCTCGCTAAATTCGGCCCCCTCGCCACACATTTTTTTTCCGCACTCCATTCAGCCATGATCATTCAACCAGAGATCATTTAAATGTTTTATTCAGATCATTCAGATCATTATTACATACTTGACAAAACACGTCCAAGGAGCCGGAAATAATCGGCATTTTTAATTTAAATAAAGTTATTTAAAAATAAACAGTAGTTTCAATCAACAACAAAACTCTGCATACTAGGCTCTTCCCTCAATCATAGAGGAAGCACTGCATAAGTATATAACATCCGTCGCTGTCGTCCTGCCGGTCTCTTTCCCGTTGGTGTACCGTCAAGAATTCTACGCACGGTCTTATCGTTGCCCATTCGCGCCACATGCCCGGGCCGTCTTAACCTTTGCGACCTGATTACTCTCACTTTGCAGGTTTGTGGTATAGCTCTTCCAATTCGTGGTTGTGGAGTTTCCTCCATTGTCCTACCTCTTCGTCATATTTACGGAATTTGTTTTCTTCTCGTTTTGTGAGGGCTCTTGTTTCGCATCCGTATAGAGCAATCGTCGTGATTGTGGTTCTATAAACACGGAGCTTTATATTACGTGATAGCAGTTTGGATTTCAGCAGTTTACTGAGTGCGTGGCAAGTAGCGTTGCCGGAATGCAGTCTGCTGTTAATTTCTTTCGATATTTCGTTACTGGGCGTCAGTATTGTTCCCAGATATTAAAACTCCTTAACTTTTTCAAATGCTTTGCCTCTGACGTTTATGTGTGCCCCCTGAGGTCCACCTGATCTCGCCGTAATCATATATTTTGTTTTGTCTTCATTTATTTCTACGCCCACCTCTTCTGCCGCTTGCATGATGATTTCACTGTTTTTAGTTACAGTTTCTAGATTATCTCCCAAAAACGGCGATGTCATCCGGATATGCGAGCACTTGTGTGACCCCGTTCAGAGATGATCCGGCAATGTGTCGTCTGTTCCTTTCTGATGACATACTCGAGCACAAGGTTAAAAAGACATGGTGAGAGGCTATCCCCCTGTTTTAGTCCGTTGCGGATATCAAGTGGTTCTGAGAAGTGGTTTTCTATTATAACTCGCCCTTTATTTTCGTTCATGCAGATTTGAATGAGGGTGGTATATTTTTTCGGGACTCCCAGCTCAACTACAATATGGTAGAGTCTTTGCCTTGCGACTGAGTCGTAGGCTTTTTTGAAGTCAACGAACAATTGATGAACCGTCTCTCCGTATTCCCACTTCTTTTCCAGCAGTTGCCTTACTGTGAACATTTGGTCTCTCGTTGACCGGTTCCTAGGGAATCCGCTCTGGTAGTCTCCTAGTATTTCTTCTGCGTACGGTGTGATTCTCGCGGGTATGACATTTGTTAGTATTTTGTATGTGGTTGGGAGCAATGATATTCATCTGTAGTTTTCGCAGTCAGATCTGTCAGCTTTTTTGAAAATGGGGACAACTATTGAGGTTTTCCATTCTTCCGGAGTAACTTCCTTATCCTATATTGTATTAATCATTTGATAGATCTATAGCGTTTGGGATGATAGTGAAGAACTTTTGATTCGAACTATGACAGTTAGAATCACCAAAAATTGAACCAATGCGTAACACATCAGGCTACTGGCCGTGTTTAGAATACTATTTTTAAACTCAAATATATTCAACTGATGTGAATTGTTATGTTATCGCTATGGTATACCGCTCTGATTCATTTTCTTATTCGATTTTCGTTCGGCGTTCTTCACTATTTGCTTGTGTATTGTGTGTGTATCTGTTAGATACACAGATCCTTCGGGCGGTTGCCTCTCCTCCATGCTTCATAAGCTCTGCCGCTATGCAGTCGACTCCGGAAGTCTTGTTGTTTTTCAATCGATTTATTGCGTCTACAACTTCGTTGAAAGAGGGCTCGGGGATCTGAGGCTCGGCTATATGTACGTCTGGTGCGTTTATTTGTGGTTGATGGGTGCCCACATTGAGCAGTTTTTCAAAGTACTGCTTCCATATTGTGACCAGACGGGCGTGTGCGTCTCGAATTATTTTGGCTCTCTCTCGGTAGCCAATTCTAATTGAGTTTGTGTCGGCATACATATGTGGCGGTTCCGTCAAGCCCCATGTCCCACTTATCTGAAAAACCCCCATAACTTCATCCCAGTCTGTACAGGTTTTCGCTAATGCAATCGCATTAGCACCTTAAATGCTTCACGCATCAAGTAGATCAAATTTATAATCTAAAAGTCTCTGTAAAGAATCCTTACCTTTCATGCATCTCTTCGGATACAAATTCCTTGTAAGAATTCTTTCCTAACTTATTAGGAATCCCAAAACAAATTCGGGACCTTCGGTGCCAAGCAAATCCCCCTAGACGTATTCCTGAAAACAACATGATTTGGTTTACACACAATATAACCATCATAACAGGGATCATAAACATTGCGTCGCCTATTTCCCGTCCGCACCAAGTGTATCATAAATCACCATACTTACACATTGGCTGGCGACCTACACCCAAGGGACCAAAACAAATATACGCACCCCGCGTCTCTTGGCACCAATTAAATCCGACAGCATAAGCAAATGCAAATAGCAATTCAATACCTACCCTTACCAGCGATGCCATAAACACCATTTCCCGGTAATCTAGCTAAAACCCATTAACACATTTCCACATTGCATTGCCACCTATTTATTTAGCCGCAATGCACATCTCAGACAAAGACCCAAACGTTCCTTTTGTCTTCTCATATTTCGGGATCTGCTTCTCATCAGCAGCAGTATAAGCAAACACAAACCCAATTAGCATCCAATGAGATTCGGCTTGTTTGCTTAACCGAACTCACATCTTATGAATGCACATTATGCCCTTTCTTTGTCTCAGTTTAGTTCTCATGATTTTGTCCCATGAATGAACTAATGTACACACATACATGTGTACCACCATGATCTTTATTACAAGATCTGGTTTTCTGTTCCACAGAGAGAGACTTTACGTTTCTCTGGTGGTAAATAAATACATATCCTTAGTGGAGAGGATATCTACCACCACACCAGAAACTCACCGCATTAGCGAGTCGGCTCTGCACGAGCCGTTTATCGCTAAGTCCAACTACATCCGCCGAGCACCACGGTCGTGCCATCTCCTGCTCCCCGTGGTGACGCGGGGACGCATATATCTGAAGTCGAGAGGAAAGCGCGCTTTAATTTAAGTGACTTTTAATTCATGTTTTGCATTTAATCAACCTTGAAGTAATTATCCATTGTCTGAAATAAACTTTTTAATTAATAAACCATAGACAGTGCGTTTTATTTTTTTACTCTCCTGTGCTGCAGTTTCCGGGATGTTATAGTCAATCCTTCCGCGTTTGATGAACAGTTTTCTTTCAGTGTATGGCGGAACATTTTTGGAACCTTAGTGACAGTCGGATGGGGATAGGAGTGAACCGAGTGCCCGTGTCTGGCACAATATACTTCTAATCCCCACAAACACACCAGACAGAGAACAGTAGCGTAGCCGAGTCAGTGAAGTCATGAACTTCCAGGTTCCCGCAAGCCAATACGTAGTAAATAGTACTCTAAACCCGAAATAAAATTAGCACTGTACGAAACAGTCACAATTGAATCAGGGTTTGTAACGTTGCCTTTTTTCTCAGAAACGTTTGCAATCAACGTGTACGAGGGTTGCCTTTTATATTTCGGGATTAGAGAACAAAAACAAATATTGATCATCGAAAATAACTTTATCGTTTTTCAAAATATTCCCCATGAAGATCTATACACTTTTGCATGCGTTTGAACCAATTGTCGAAGCACTTTTGCCACTCTGATTGAAGTATCTCCAACACATGCATTCTGAATGCAGCGACCGCTTCTTCAGGTGTCGAAAAACGTTGACCTCTCAGTTTGTTTTTTACGTACGGGAATAAAAAGAAGACATTCGGTGCCAAGTCAGGACTATACGGCGGATGACCCATCAAATCGATGTTTTCGGTGCTCAAAAATGCAGTTGTCGCAGGCGATGTGTGAGAGCTCGCATTGTCGTGGTGAAGAGTGATCCGTCTTCGGCGGTTGGTTTTCCTGATTTCTTGGAAGACAACTGGCAAACAAATGGTTGTGCACCACTCAGAATTGACTGTTCTGCGTTGTTCTAGTGGTACGGTTGCGACATGTCCAGTTTTTCCGAAAAAACAGGCGACCATTTGCTTGGAAGTGCTTCGTGCGCGAACAACTTTTGTTGGATTTGGCTCATCTTGAAACACCCAGACAGTCGACTGCTGTTTACTTTCGGGCTCATACGCGTAAATCCACGATTCATCACCTGTCAGGATGTCATAGACGTGTTTCGAAGCACCGCGACCGTATTTTTTGAGCATTTCTTTCGACCAATTGACACGAGCCTTTTTTTGGGCGATTGACAAATTGTGTGGGATCTGTTGACGTCCGGCGCCGTGCTTCCTCGGTTGAGGGAAGAGCGGGGACCTTTTGTTTTTCTTTTAGTTATTATTCCTTTTATTTTTCCTTTTATTTATTATTCCGCTCCGATAGAAAGTACGTTTGAGCGGAAATTTGTTGCAATTGATAATTAATTAATTAAGAAAAAAACGAATTCCGTCTCCTTAATATTGTTTATTTTGTGTATCATCTTCTTCACTCAAGGAAAACTTATTCTCAACTCAAAACATAAATTTACTTGAGACTGTAAGCAATTCAACTAACTCTGTTCTCTAACTCAACTTCAAACTCAAACTGATTTTACTATTGAATTTTTTCTCTACTTATAGAACATTATGTTCTAATTTACTGGAAATTATAACATGAACAAAACAAATTTTCTCAAAGTATTCCTTTAGTTTCTGTGACTTTTAAATTGAATAAAATTTGAACGAAAATCAAAGTGCTCTGTTTTGAAATAAAAAGGGGCAAGTTATTAAATGTGCTGTAACTGGCAATATTGTGAATGTTTATGAATGGTATGTATTAAGTGAGAATGTAATATATGTTAAAGGAAGTTAGATTCAGTGTTAAATTTAATAAGGGTAGTATTCTGGAATACAACAGATCCAACGCAAACAAATTTTTTTGACAGTCAAATGTTTATGCAATATTGAATGTATGCTGGTCCCACTAACGCCTAAGGTTGTCTCAATCTCACGATAGGTCACATGACGATCTTCCAATATCAGTTCGCGCACAGCATCAATGGTTTTCGGAACAACAACTGATTTTGGACGACCTTCACGAAATTCATCTTGGAGTGAACTACGACCACGATTGAATTCACCATACCATCGATAAACACTGGTCTTTGATGGAGCTTCATCGCCAAAAATTGAATTAAGTTCATCCATGCACTGTTGCTGAGTTAATCCACGCCGAAAGTTGTAAAAAATAATCGCACGAAAATGTTGACGATTTAATTCCATTTTTGGGCCGAGATGAATCTTTTAAGTTACTGTAAACAACACAAATAGCGCTCGTATGTCAAAACATTCTGAGTGCGTATAACCTCAAAAATGTCCAACTTTACGACAGAGCTGTCAATTGCCGGATTGCAACGCTAGGGTTGCCAAATCCCGAAACATAAGAGGCAACCCTCGTATATTTAAGTTAACGTGTATATTTACGTAAACACCTCGATGTCAACGTTCTTTGTTTTGAATTATTTTTTTGCCATTTTCGTTGTCTTTCAACAACGTAAGAAATATGTTGAAATGATCAAGCCCCGGAGACAGGCATATAAATAGAATAATTTAAATGTTAAAACAAATACAGCTTTCTAAATATAACGAAATAAGTGTTTCTACGTTGAACAAATGCTCACAAAAGTGTAGTAAATAAAAGAACCGAAAGGTTGGAGATGTATTTGCTTTGTAAATATAACAAGCTTAAATAAAGGAACTAAAATGTCACAGCAACTGCAGCTTTAAAAATATTACAAAGTAAATTTTTGAACTTTAACTAGTCGTGGATAAGGCTATTTACAAAAAGAACCAAAATGTTGTAACAAATACAGCTTTCTAAATATTAGAAAGCAAAATTTTTACATTGAACGAATTCCGGCAAATGGCTAATAAATAAAAGAAGTAAAATGTTAGAACAAATAAAACCTTTTAAATATGACAAAGCAAATTATTTTTGACTTGAATAACCAAAAGAATCGGTCTAGCAATACTTTTTCTTATCTTCTTTTAATTTCAATCAAAAACTTGATAACTTTTTCTAATAAATTTCTAATAAAACATTCTCTGAACATAACGTCACTAGGTCTCTTGTTCTAAAATTCTGTTCTTTTGGTCACAAAACAAAACCCAAATCAAAAATGACCTAATCAAAAAATGCAAAACTGGTCTAGAATGTCAGTGTTATTAGCATAAGTACTACAGCTGAATAATTTAGGGCGCTGTTTTCGAACAAACACAACCCAAGTAGCAAACAGATCGTATTTAGTAAATAAGCAAGCTTTTGTGAATAATGATGTTCACACTTTCTCTGAATATTGCGGCTTGAATTCAAATGAAATTCGGAAACAAGACTCCAATGACTAATGGCTCCACTGAGCAGGTTGACGTGGGGCGGCTCTATTTAAAGTGAAGCCGTAGGAAAAATTGGAATCAACTCCACGTTAGGAGTGACTATTCGGTTTCTCGTATCTAGTTACATTCCAGTAGTTGCGACAGGTAGGGGGTTCGTATTTAATGCAACACATCACGCACGCAAATCAAATGGGACCTTTGTAAATCCCTGTGTTCAACTTGATGACCCATTTGAGGTGTTACAAAAGCTACTCCAAGTAATTAAAAAGGTTGCAGAGTGCCTTTGAATGGCAGTTCTTTAGTTGTATTTATCTACAACAAGGGATCACAGTAATTCGCAACTTCACCATTGAACAAAGTGTTCTAAAATTCCTAAGGTAACAACAGCGACCTGTTTTGAAACACATTTTGAAATTAACGTGCTGAACAAAAACAACATGTCTGTTTTAGACAAAACGCACACAGAAACGAGATTTGAAAGAACATTTAAATATCAAAGCACAGTGTTGGCATATTATAATAATATAACACATATTGCTTAAAAACAAATAGTAGTAGGATGATTAACTTTGGACACATTATTATTATAATTTTTTTTTTTCAATTCAATTTTTATTAAACCATTTATATTTTACAACTAGTATTTCAGAGTTTTAGGACTGCAATTCCTTTATAACCATAATCTTAAATCTATATAATGAAAATAGCACAATTTCAATAAATCATCATCATCATCGGCACTACAACCGGGAACCGGTCTTGGCCTTATTTAGCAAGTCCTGAGGCTTGTTAAATTATCCATAGTGATGTGTCTTTTTTTCCGGGCAAGGTCATTAGTCTTGCGCCAGTTGTGAAAGGCAATACTCCCACGCAAATCAAAGATGAGTTGAACTCTGTGTATGGGGACTGTAAACTCAATTTACTAATTTCGACATTTTTATTTAAATATAAAACAATCTGCTGATCTCTTTATAAATCCATGTGCAGCGTTTGACTGCTTGACTTGTACTCCTCTCAACTCAAAAAAAAAAAAAAAATTGTGGCGAGAAGGCCGAATTTAGCGAGACAAGGACTTATGTGTCCTTCATCTTGTCTCTGACTTCTGGTCATCTTGCGATAACCAGAATCACCCACATCCGTGAGGATTTTGGGCTCGGTCTCGCGATATCTGTAAAGAAAAAAAGGGGGGGGGGGTATGCAAGGATAGTGTGGACAGTGTTAGTCCAGGTGTTCTCTAACTACTTTTATAGAGGGATGGTGGGAAAGAAATCA
Source organism: Microdon myrmicae (assembly GCA_963931805.1). Taxonomy (NCBI): domain Eukaryota; kingdom Metazoa; phylum Arthropoda; class Insecta; order Diptera; family Syrphidae; genus Microdon; species Microdon myrmicae. The sequence goes on from OZ007497.1 coordinate 137,971,284, forward strand.
TACAAGACCGGTAGGTCTTGGGTGCGGTAGTAAACGCAGATCACGTCTTTGGCGTCTGATAACCTGCGCTTTGGTCGGTGTGTATGTTTGTGTTTGTGCCGTCTTGTACTGTGCGTTCGTGTGTGTGGTTTGTTAATAGTAGACCCTATGGGATGGATCCAGGAATCCTCTATTGTAGAGAGGAATGTTGTTGGGAAGGGTGCTTTCTTCAGTTTTGTACTGAAGAAGAAATTGTGGGGGTTTGATCCGAAGAGATCGAGAGAGAGAAGGGTCAAGAACGCAAGAGTCCCGTACAAGTAGGTTCTCGCTGTTCTGAATGTTTTCGAGGTACTTATATGCTAATTGAAGCAAGTACTCGTCGATAGGGGTAATGGAGGCGCCTTCGTATATGTGAAAGTTCGGGTAATGGCGACCGTCAGGCCTTCTAGAATGATTGGTGCATCTTCTGAGGAGTTTCCTTTCGAAAACGCGAAGTCTTTCCATTTGAGCCGAAGATATGCAGGACCATGTGGGAAAGGCGTACGATATTCCAGATCGGATTAGCTGCTTATAGCAGAGAAGCTTAACTTTGGTGTCAACTTTGTTCCTCCACTTCAAGATGTTGTGCAGTTGCTTAGACCGACCGAGGCCCCTTTGGAGAATGTGGGTCACATGTTTGATGAAGTTCATTTTTGGGGTATAAGTGACCCCAAGATACCTCATCTTGTCCTGTGGTCTAATCGTAGTATCTCCCATTTTTATTCGAATATTCTGTGAATATCGAGAAGCGGGTTGGGAGTGTTTACTACTCAGAATTATGACTACTGCTTTGGATGGATTAAGCCGAATTTTCCATCGACTGTAATACTGATACAGTTCGTCCAAGTGACGGTTGAGTCGATTTGTTGCGAGGTTAGGGCCTTTGGTTGACGTGTACACCAGGACGTCATCCGCATAGCATATCTGGTTTACTCTCCCGTCCACAGGGCGGGGAATATCGGAGGTATACTCCTCTCAACTCCACAACTGCCGCTGCTTATATTCGCTTTTTTGTCGCCTTTCCCTCGTTCGCATGTTGTCACAGGAACAAGGAGAGCCAAAGTATAAAATGTGCGATGCTCAGTCTGCCAGTCGGCAGTCGTGTGCTGCTAGTCGGCCGTCGTGTGCTGCTCCGTCTCCAACATTCCGCCCACCTTGAACTGTCGGTTCAACCGTCTTATCTTCCGCAACCGGGAGTAGGACCAACTTCGTGACGGGTCGCTTAAGGGTTCCCCCCTGAATCTTTACAGTTGCCACCCGCACCTTGCCATCTCTGCCAGGATGAAGCTCGATAACACTTCCCATGGGCCAATAGGTCGGAGATAGTTGCTCGTCCTTCAGAAGCACCACGACCGGATTTCCTAGGTTTGGTTCCGGATGATACCATTTGTTGCGAGCCTGCAACGTGTGAAGGTATTCGTTCTTCCAGCGGTACCAAAATGCTTGATGCAACGCCTGCAAGTACTTCCATCTGGACCGCCAAGTGATTGTTGGCCCTCCCGGATCGACTTCCGGGACTCTCATAGCCGATCCTCCAACTAAGAAATGACTGGGGGTCAACACCTCGGGGTCGCCAGGCTCCGTTGGCAGGACGACCAGCGGTCGGGAATTCAGACAAGCGCCGCGTCCTTTCCATGTCCGAAGAGTGATAGGACCTCCATAATCGACGCCGGTGTTACTAAATGGCCGTGCGGGATTAATCCTACTGGCTGGCAATGTGGCCATTTGTTGAGATAGCACCCGTCCCTTGTGACGAACGCAAACCGTGCATTCAGCGATGACCCTCCGGACGAGTCCTCGACTCCCTATGATCCAGTACCGGGAGTTCACCGCGGCGAGCAGTAACCGGCTTCCAGCGTGCAACAGTCTCAAGTGCAAATCTCTCACTATGATCTTTGCAAGGTGATGTTGCCGGTGTAAGATTGGTGGATGTCGGCGTTCGTATTCCATCCTTGCTGCCTCTAATCTTCCGCCCACCCTGAGGATACCTTGGTCATCGATGAATGGGTCGAGCGCAACCAGTTCGCTTCGTCTTGATACTTGTCTCCCGGCTCTAATGCCCGTTAGGTCCGCCTTCCGCCACGCTACTGTTCGCAACGTTCGAGTGAAGCTGGAGACTCTTCTTGTAATGGACAGCTCCTCTTGCTGTATTACGACGCACGATGGCTTTCGCTCCTCGGGGTCTACCGGTGTTCCGGTGTCCGTCTCTCGGACTTGGTGAGCGGGCGTCCGGGGCAACTTCAGCTCCTTGTCTCGCAGAAAAGCGGATCCTCGCCACCATAGGTCTGCTCCGGCGAGCTCCTTTGCTTTAAGGCACCTTGATAAGTAATCCGCTGGATTTGACGCAGTCGGTACATAATTTTGATGGCCTTTAGATTGGTGTGGTATAGATTGCTGCCCCATAGGTAGTGGGGGCAAAGACTGTTGCGGAACAGATTGCTACTGCATACTTTGCTGTGTCATATGCTGTTGTGGCACCGATTGCTGAGTCATAGGCTGTGGCAAGGCTTAATGAGAGACATGCCGCTGTGCCATAGATTGTTGTGGCATGGATTGCTGCGGTACAGCCTGCTGTGCCATTGATTGCTGTGGTACAGACTGTTGTGGCACCGACTGTTGTTGAATAATTTGTGGTTGCAACGATTGTGGCTGTTGCAAAGTTTGATGCTGTTGCAGTGGTGGTGGTTGTTGTTGAATTTGCATTTGCCCATTCGGCGGAGTCCCTGAATTTGAATAAGGTTGTGAAGATACCTGATAAGAAATCGGTGGTTCATTTGTTACTTGAGAGGTTATGTACGTAGTGCCCGTCATTGTGTTTGTGGCACCAGAGGAATAGGGTTGCTGAGTTATATTAGAAGCAGGTGGTGAATTATAATTTTGGAATTTTTGTTGCTGCGGTTGTGTGGAAGATGATGAAGAAACACCGAGTTCATTTCCACCTTGATACACCGATGTCGGAACATAAGAGGCTTGCTGACAATTCGTATTCGCAGCTTTACCGTTGCCGACATCGTTATATGTAGGAATATTTATTGGCAGTGTACCCTCTAATGGGTCGACTTGTTGAGTGACAGTGCGGCAATGTTGTACCTGATCGAGCAGAGCTGGTCCATTCCCTGCGATTACCCAGCCGAATATGGTGTTCTGCGCCATCATTTTACTATCGGGATCTGATGATCAGTCGTCCATCGCGCAGGATCTGGAAGATAGTGTCCGAACCCAGCAACAAGTCAATGGGTCTTGATTTGTGGAATAGCGGGTCGGCCAACGCCAGCGATGAAAAGCTTCTCCAGTCATGTTCCAGTGACTTTGACGGCAGATCCGAAGTCAATTGTCCCATCACCAATGCCGTTATCCGAATACTTGATTCCCCTGTTCGGCCTTTCAGCAGCATCTCGACCTTTCCTCGGGTGAGTTGTGGATTCGCTTCCCCTATGCCACTTATCTTCACCTTCGCCTGCGTGCGTCGCAGGCCCAACTGCTGAATGAATGATTCTCGGACTAAGGATGTGGTCGAGCCTGAGTCCAGCAGCACCCGGCAAGGAACCAACTGGTTTCTGTCGTCCATCACCGTTACTATTGCTGTAGGTAGTAGTGAATCCTGGGTTTGTACTGTCGCGCAAGATCCCTCTGATGGTCCAACCTTTGGTGATAACGTCGGAACGTCTACGGGTTGATGCAGCAGAGAGATGTACCGTCCGTTACACTCTCGACAGTTACCTCTCTCACATTTGTCAATGCTGTGGTCGGGGCTGAGGCAATTTCTGCATAGCTTGTGGCGGCGGACAAACTGATCTCGCTGTAGCGCTGAGACTTTCCTGAATGCACTGCATCGGAACAATGGATGTGGCTGCGCCCATCTGGGACACTTAGCCGTCCCTGCTGATGTGATTGCCGTGTACGTCTTCTTGGATGGACCGGCTGCTATACCTCTGTCCCGAGCAAAGTGACTCTTTGAATTGCTCTTCGCTGTCGGAATGCTCTCTAGTTCGGTGAGTCGAGCTTCCAGGAATTCGGTCAGCTCCTCGAATGTCGGCATCTCGTTTCTGCTGGTTTCTCGAGCCCATAACTGCCTAGTCTCACTATCGAGCTTCTCGACTGTGGTGAAAACTAGCCAACAACTCCAGTGCTCCACTGGTACCTCCAAGGCTCGCAAAGCCCGAACCTGCTCGAAGAGGCCGTTGATGAATCTGCGGAACTCCGTAGCACCTGGTAATTGCATAGCTGGAATCGTCATTAGTGCTCGTAGATGTGCCTTCACGATGAGCTTCTTCTTGTCATAGCGCGAGACCAGTGCAGCCCACACCTCCAGATAGTTTGCCGCCGTGACCGGAACATTGCGAACCACTGATAGTGCGTCCTCTCTTAAAGAAGTCCGGAGAAATTGGAATTTCTTGACTGCTGATAACTGGGGGTTGTCGTGGATGAGTGGTTAGTACAGGTCTCGGAACGTTACCCACTGTTGGTAGTCCCCATCGAAGGTAGGCACGTCGATATGCATCAATTTGATCGCTCAGGTGGTCGCCCCACTCGTAGAATCCGTTGCTGTCGGTTCCGTGGACCGCATACCCAATTGTTCTACCAAGCTGTTTATGAGCCTCTGTCTGGCATTCATGGTGTCAAGCAGCCTCTCCATTCCTGGTTGCTCCGCTGTTAACGTTGTAGTAGTTCCCAGGGTGTCTCCTGACGCCTCCAATGCGGTCGAACCTGTGCCTGTTGCCATGGTCAACCGCTGGTTGAGCTTGTCTTGCAGCGAAAAGTATCGCTCTTCGAACTCTGCTCGCTCTTCGTTTTCCCTGTCGATGTTCAGGTCCGGGTCGTTCTCCTCGATTCTTTCCTGGAGGCACTCAAAGGATTTAAACGCGTCTTCCAGCTTGCGTAGTCTGCATGCGACTTCCTCTCTGGTCACCTCATTCGCCTTGGTCGCGAACTCCTCCAACCGCGTGAGGAATCCCTTGAGAACTCCTCGTCTTCGTTTGCTTTCCGGAACAGTCTGATCCGCCATTGCCTTATTTGGCGAATCACTGGTAGCCACTGTGAATTAGCTGCCTTCCTTTCGATGCTTGTGGATCGAAATTGCTACTAGCTACTTGACTCCGATGCTTGTGGATCGGCTGTAGCTTACGCAACTGTTTGCTGCTGGCTGGTTAGGCTGTACGACCGTCTGTCCTTACGCAACTGTTAGGTCGCGGGAGGTGTGCTTCAATGCGTTGCAGTTGAAACGCTTGAATCCCACGTTGCACAGCTTGTGTTGTCCAGTCGGCAGCTGCTGTGTTTCCCTCGATGACCTGATCCGGCTCGAAGGGCCAATTTGTAAACTCGATTTACTAATTTCGAAAATTGTATTTAAATATAAAACAATCTGTTGATCTCTTTATAAATCCATGTGCAGCGTTTGACTGCTTGACTTGTACTCCTCTCAACTCCACAACTGCCGCTGCTTATATTCGAGGAGAGCCAGAGTATAAAATGTGCGATGCTCAGTCTGCCAGTCGGCAGTCGTGTGCTGCTAGTCGGCCGTCGTGTGCTGCTCCGTCTTCAACAGGGACTCTGCACCAGCATTTACCACAGTGAAATTTTGGGCAGCTGAATTTAAACGTGGCTGTGAGAGCTTGACGATAATTTCGCTAAAGTTCACCAAATGGTGCTAGACCAGGGATGAGCAAAATGCGGCCCGTTAAACATGTTTATGCGGCCGGCTAAGCATTTCTAAAATTGAATTTATTTTATCGACTTTCTCCCATCAATATATTATTATAAAAGTAATTATAATAAAATGGTAGTTCATGCTAAACAGAAGCAATTTTTTGTGACGAGTTACTTACTTGTCAGCGACTTGTTCAAACATGCAATACGAACGCGCCGCGTCTGTGCTTGTTTCTGTTTGCTTCTGTCGAACAATCAGTCAGATTGGTAAGCTGTTAACTAGCCATTTTAGCAATTCTTGTGATTCTTGAAAGGCGTGAGTGCAATATTATTGTCAAAAAGGTAATATTAGAGTTTGTTCATTAAAAATTAAGTTTTACTACTTTTTTTTTTAACTTTCAAATTTTTAACCCATACTAGCATGCCGAAAAAGCAAACAAAAAAACGAAAGGTTGCGGCTGAGCACAGGCATTTCCAAGAAAAGTGGAAATTTGATTATTTTTTCACTCTCTTTAGAGATATGCTCAGAGACTGTGTCGACATTAAAAGAATATAACATAAAAAGGCATTACGATACAAAACATGAACAACAATATAAAAACTTAACAGCACAACTAAGGATATATAAGTTTAATCAAATGGAGAAAACCGTGGGAAAACAACCGACTATTTTTAAAAATCAAGCTATTTTATCAAATACGGCAGTAAAGGCTAGTTTTGTTGTCAGTCAAATACTAGTAAAAAAAAATGAAACCCTTTGCGGATGGAGAGATGATAAAAGAATGTTTGACTGCTGTTGCAGAAATTACATTTCCTGATAAAATATTATTTCAAACATTAGTTTATCAAGATTCACCATTGCAAGGAGAATTGAAGACTTGTCCGGGAGCATAGCAACAACGCTTCGTGAACGCATTGCAAAATTCGAATATTATTCATTGGCACTTGACGAGAGTTGTGATATTAGCGATACAGCACAACTAGCTATATTTTTACGTGGTATTGACACTAAATTTAATATCACCGAAGAATTGTGTTCACCAATTCCAATGCAAGGGACTACAACCGGCAAAGACCTGTACGATGAACTAAAGTCTATGTTGGAAAAATCTTCAATTTGATTATAAAAGATTATTGGTATATCGACAGATGGGGTACGAGCAATGTCGAGCATGGAGGTAGGAGTATCGGAAGGCTATTTCAAGACATTAAGAAGGTCACAGGAAGGGAAATATTCGTGAACCACTGCATAATTCACCAGGAAAATTTGTGTGCGAAAAGATTGAGTTTGCCAAATGTCACAGTACCAATAATTAAACTAATCAATTTTATAAAGTCGCGCGCGTTAAATCACCGTGAATTTAAAGAATTTCTGAAATATTCAGACGTGGTTTTTAATGCCGAAGTACGTTGGCTTAGTAGAGGTGCAATGCTAAAAAGAGTATACAACTTAAAAAGCGAAATACAATTGTTCCTGGATATGAAGGGATATACCTTTCCTTCTTTTTGGTAATAAAGAATGGATGAGTGATTTTGGGTTTCTTATCGACATGACTCAGCATCTCAATGATCTTAATGTGGAACTTCAAGGCAAAGGACAGTTTATTAACAGTTTGTATGATAAAATTCAGGGCTTTGAGCGCAAATTAAAATTGTGGAAACAACATCTTTTGCAGAATAATCTGTCTCACTTTCCACATTTAGAAAAAGAAAACGTTACTACTTCTCAAAAATACGCACAATATATAGACATTTTTATCAACGAATTTCAATTACGATTCCAAATGTTCAAAGCTGAGAAGACAGCGGTTTCCATGAAATTGTTTTCCTCGCTATTTAATATCGATGTGGATACAGTTCCCGAAGACTTTCAAATGGAAGTGATTTTTTTTTTTTTACATTTCTGTATTTATTGACCATCAATAATTTTTACAATAAACAATACAGATAACTTATGATACTTTAGCTATAATTGTTTACATATAGTACATTTTTCAAACAATATGATAGAAGTTATATATTGATTATGGATTAAGATTGTAGTGGGTAGAGCTTCCTGGAAAAGGTCAGAAAACCAGGATATAGTTATTTACTTAACCTATGCTAATTTGCTTAACTTAACTTAACTTATCTTAACTTAGTCTAGTTACCTAATTATTATTGAAATAAGTTAGTGTGGTGTGGAAGGGGGAAGCATAGTGATCAATAGGTAGGTTATGGGTTAGTGAGGATATTGTCAGTCAGGGATGTGGGTTGGGGAACTACTTTCCGTTTGTTCGTTGAAACGCAAAATATTGGAGAAGGGTTGAATATTACTATGTTTAAATTGGTGAGGTGAAAGCTCTGTATTGTTGTATACAATCTCATTAGAGTTATTAACCAACCTGCCAGAGGTGAAAACCGTTCTGATGTGGAGACAGTTCGGGTAGGCAGTTCGGTTATCTGACGGAGTCGATGTGAGCGCATTTATTATCGGGTTGGGATTATTGGGAAGTTTTTCGATAAATTTGATGGACAGCTCGAGGAAGCGTCGATCTATACGTTCAATATTAGCGGCATAGTAGAGCAAACTACTGTTGTAATATTTGTGGGAGTTGGGATGTCGGTTGAGGCCAGTGATAAGTCTGAAGCGTTTCCTTTCGAAAATCCGTAGCTTCTCCATTTGGGCGCGTGTGATATGGTACCATATCGGGCATGTATATGTGAGAGTGGGTCTGATTATCTGTTTGTAGATAAGTGATTTAACTTTGGGAGAGAGACCATTCGGCTTGTACATCACTTTCCTGCAGAGATTAAGTTGAATTGTGGCTTTGCGAATCGAGTTTTTGGTGTGGGCGGAGAAGGACAGATTGTTGGTGAAGGTTATTCCCAGGTACATTAAGGTTTTGGAGGGTTTAATTATTTTGTTATTTAACTTGATTCTGATTTTATTATGGCACCGTATGGTGTTGTTAGTACAATTCGCATTTCTGCCTTTAAACACTATGAGTTGAGTTTTGGCTGGGTTGAGTCGGATTTTCCACTTAGTAAAATATGCTGAGAGATTCGTGAGATAGCTGTTAATACAGTTTCTTGCCTCCTTGACAAACTTGTTGCTTGAATAAATTAATGTGTCATCGGCATAGTTCAGCATTACTGTATTAGGTGACAGTGGCTGCGGGGTATCTGAAGTATAAAGGAGGTATAATAATGGTCCGAGAATGAAACCTTGAGGAACACCCGCGGTTATACTGTATGGTGTCGAAAGAGTTGAATTTATTTTCACCATGAACTTTCTATCAGAAAGGTAGGAAGCGAGAAGTTTTATGGTGTGGGTGTTTAATCCGAACATTGAATGTAGCTTGTATAGCAGTCCTGCAATCGAAACACAATCGAATGCTTTTGCTATGTCAAGAGAGACGCATATTGTTGGGGATTGGTTTTGGAGATTCATTGTCACATCATGTGTCAGTTTTAGCAGAGCATAACAAGTTGAGTGTTGTGGACGAAAGCCAAATTAAGAATTCGGGATAAGGGAGTTGTCTCTAGCAAATGAGAGAAGATTTTTGTATATCTTACATTCCAAAACCTTACTCAGCGAGTTTAGCTGTGATATGGGACGGAAGTTAGCCGGGTTGTTGGAAGAACCGGATTTACTAATAGGGACTATCACCGCGGTTTTCCATCATTTTGGGAAATGTGAAGCGTTTATTATGTGGTTGAGAAGAACGAGAATGGGGAGTAAGTTCTCCGGGTGAAGTCTTTTAAATAGAAGGTTAGGGATTCTATCCAAGCCTGTAGATTTTTTATTGTTACTCGAAGTAATCAATTCAGATAATTCTGTAAAGCTTAGGAATGTGTCGGTTCCCATGGGATGTGACGCTTTATTGGTTTCGTTGAATTCAGTAATGAATGGTGGGAAGGATGGCTCAAGTGTGCCTGAGATGAATTCATTCACGGTGTCGTGGAAATTAGTGACTGGGAGGGAATCGTTTTCTTTATGAGTTTTACAGAAGTGTTCAGCGAGACAGTTTGCTATATCAGTGTCCGATTGGGCGATGTTACTGTTAGTTGGTTGGATGAGATGATCTATTAGAGGCTTGAATTTACGACTAGTTAGTCGATTTATATTTTTAAATAGGTCACGGTTTGGTTTGATACTGTTTAGAGTAGATGGAAGTGATTGACATGTAGAATAATACCGAATTAAAAAATATATTTTTCTCAGTAAACATCGAAAATTTTTATAAATCGTATGTGAGCCCTGAGAAATTTCCGCTTTTGACGAAAAATGCAAAGCAAATGATGTCTCTGTTCGGAAGTACATATGTTTGCGAACAATTATTTTCAACCATGAAATTAATCAAGAATGATCACCGATCAAGACTGGGTGTTGCACGATTAGAAAGCTGCGTGCGTGTAGTTACCTCATCGATTCCGGCTGATATTGATCAGCGTGTATCGAAAAAACAGTGCCAAATTTCTCATTAAAAATTTCAAGTAAATTCATTTTTCTGTTCTTTTCTTTTTTGTTTTTATTTTGCATTAAAATTTGTATATGAAATCTTTACTATATTGTAAATTTTATATTTTTTTATTCTAATGTTTATTGTAAATAAAGTTTTGTAAATTATTAATAAGTGTTATTTTATGTGCGGCCCGCCAAAAAAATGTACAATTTAAATTGGCTCGTTGATTAAAAAGGTTGATCACCCTTGTGCTAGACGACGGCCGAATTAAAGTGAGAGAGATAGCAGAGGCTATGAAAATGTCCAAATAACGTGTTTGTCACATATTAAATCAAGATTTAGGCATGAGAAATCTGTCCGCGCGTTGAGTGCCACGTTTACCCACGTTCGACCAAAAACGTGTTCGAATAAACATTTCCAACGCTCTATTGACGCAGTTTAGGCGCAATAAATCCGAGTTTTGGCGCCGATTAATTACTGTCGATGAAACTTGGATACACCATTATACGCCCGAAACAAAAATACAGTCAAAACAGTGGACTGCAAGGGGGGAATCGGCTCGAAAAAAAAGCAAAAACTGTTTTTTCGGCTGGGAAAGTGATGGCGACTGTTTTTTGGGATAGTCATGGAGTTATCTTAATCGGTTATCTTCAAAAAGGAAAAACCATTACCGGAGCATACTACGCATCATTACTTGACCAACTGAAGGCAGAAATTGCTGAAAAACTGCCACATTTGCAGATAAAGAAAATCCTGTTTCACCTCAGTAGTGGGAGAAGAGCGAGTAGGCCGAATGTTTAACAACAAAAGACGTTTTTGATTTTTCGGATAATATTTGTTTAAGGTTGAGATGGGTTCGCTGACTTTAGCTGAGCTGCGAACTTCTGCACGAATATTCGAAAATTAACTCTTTGAAACTCTACTCTACTATTTCATTCAGAGTAAAATGCTCCCTGTTCCATCGCAAGGCTGAAACCTTTTGCTTGTTTACTTAACTCTCACAAATACCCTTTGCAACCTGCATGAATGCCGCTATTCATGAATCCATAACCAAGGTTCGGATAAAATTGATTTTATTTTCAAATTACCCTAGTATTTATACAATTGATCGTCCATACAAATAATTACAAATGATCACTAATTCATAAATACAAATTGCTTACTATGCTATTCTTACTTCTACCACCTGCTTAGCTTATTGTAAAACAATGACACGAGTTGACCTCTTCAATATTGAATCACTGCCGGCACCGAGTGCATGCCATATGATACTTGCAAACAATAACTGGGGCAATTCATTTCTATGGTTCAATGACAACAGTTCACCTCCTTATTATTGAATGAATGCCGACACGGAGTACATGGCATTTGACAGTTGCAAACAGTAACTGGGGCAATTCATTTAGATGATCTAGTTTACATGCTCATCTCATGACTGCATTGTTACACTACAAACTAATTCACTTCTTCGGTTTGACCTATATTGGATGCAATTGCCAATTGCAATTCGCTCTACTTAATTGATATTGCCTTAAACGATATTTCACTTAATTGGTCCAGTGGCCTTGGTTCAAGCAATTCGTTACTTCGAATCGCCGGATGGCGTTTCGTAGAATTCTTGACGGTAGACCAACGGGAAAGAGACCGGCAGGACAGCCTCGACGGAGATGGGAGGACAATGTATGGTTTCACCGTGAGGAGGTCAAGCGTGGCCAATAAATAAAAAAAAATTAGAAAGGAAGATTATAACGATATTCCATATCGGTGTGTCCCGCGGACTCCGGAAAAAAAAACGCGGTGAACTGAATTACCACTTGACTCACTAAATATTAGGACATGGGTGCTTTCGGCAATACCTGCACAAGTATAAGCATGTGAATCACCCATACTGCTTGTATTGCGAAGGCAAAATAGTAAATGCGGAACACGTACTCACAGAGTGTGTGCGATTCGAGACCGCACGAAACATTTTGGAGAGACATATGAGACATACAGTTACTCCGGTAGGAGTAATAGAATACATCATCATCATCATCGGCACTACAACCGGGAACCGGTCTTGGCCTTATTTAGCAAATCCTGAGGCTTGTTAAATTTTCCATAATGATTTATTTTTACGGGCAAGGTTATTAGTCTTGCGCCAGGGGCTCCCCGACGGGGAATCGAACCCCGGTCTCCCGGGTGACAGGCGGGTATACCAACCACTATACTATCGAGGAGCCCAAATAGAATACATGCTGAGTTCAAAACTGGCATGGTCCGTAACAAATGGTATTCTCTGTGAAATGATGCAGCAGTTGCGACGCGACGAGGGGAGTAACAGATAAACTCCGTCCCGCCCCGCGATGAAATATCTAAAAGAAAGTTCCGCGGGGATCAACGGGAACATGTGCCTGGCGGGAGGTGGTTTTAGTCGGTAAAAATCCAGCATGACTCTGGATCGGTCCAGAAGTATCTTTTGAAGATTTCCACCTTCCTACCGAAACCTTTAAAAAACAAACGTATGCCCATTCTAATAGTTCCAATGATACGCCAGCATATCACCCATCTTTTCACACACAAAGCTGCGGGTCCTGTAATGAAACTTTTTGTCACCCACTTTGTACACCACACACACTTTTAATAAAACACTCATTTGTTTGTTTTATATTTAAACTAATTTTTATTCTTAATTATTGTTTCTTTATTCCCATCTATGGGCACAACTTGAACTTATTAATATTGTTCCGGACACTTAAATTAATTCCTATTTGTCGGCACAATCTTCAATTTATTAATTTTGTTCCGGGCACTATTTCAAATTAATTCTCGCACCACTTTTAACTTATTCATTTTTTGTTTCGGACATAATTTAAAAATTCACTCCACGCACCACTTTCAGACCAACTCGGTCAAATCCCAAAAACCAACTCACTCCAAGATTTTTAACCCACACCCGATGTCCGTTTTTTCATCGGACGAAAACTTTTCTTATCCTGCAGATAAAAGGATTATCCATCCTTTGTCTTTCCCAAATTTGGGATCGAAAGAGGAAACACAAAAGAACAATCAACAAAGGATCTTGCCGAGGAGCATTTACCATTCTTTGTGTCGGTCGGCGATAAATGTACATTTAGTTCGTTTTATGGCACGAATTGTTTGTTTTAACTTGGTTTGGTTAAAACGGAAAACGACGCTGATTGTGTTAATGGTTTTGGGTAACCATATTTCTAGATGATCATAAAATTGCCGACGCGCATTTTATGATTCTCAACGATTTTGTTTGAAGAAAAACATCTGGTCCGCACATTTGGATGTTAGGGGATTTTTGTGGCGAACCTGGGGTTCGATTATCCTATCTAAGTTTTCAATGTGAGCTAATTGGACGTTTAGTTCAATTTGTTTATTATTGCATTAATGTGGGACCATTTGATGCATGGGGTAATACTATGGCTTTGGGAGTGTCTCATCCTTTAAGTGGATGTTATTGTCGTGTATCGCAATTAGTGGTGGAGATTGGCTCCAAAGGGGTAAGTATTATGGGATGGGTGGTTGTGACCGTAACAGTCCTTGAGTAAGGGTTTGAACAAACAAACAAAATATTCAAGGAGCTGATAAATGGAAAATTGCAAAAGTGATAAAAGGGCTACGAACGGGCATTTTCGAGGATTTCAGATGTGACAACTGGCCTCTCTGTAACTTAAATATGGATCGCGTGATTGATAATTCTTTGTTCGTTGTGGTAGTCTGGCAAGACCATTTCGTTGTGTGCGGTGTTTATAAGATCGATAATAAGTTAATCAAGTTAAACTAAAGACATTAAGATATTAAAATAAGTTAATCAAATGAAAACGAAAAGACATTAAGACATTAATATAAATTAATCAAATAAAAAAGCCCCAATATCTTCTTTGAGTAAACTTAAACTGTTTAAGGAAGAAAGCGTTGTTGTTAAACCGCCAACAAGGGTTCTTTATACCACACGAAGAACCAACCCACAATTCCTACCTAACTTTGACCGCCAACAGCGCGTCACCATAACCCAAACCTGCAACAGCACACATTCGCAACACGCAAAGAATACACTTCCCAATATCCCCAGAATCCATTTCCCAACCTGTAATAAAATGCGTTTTCAAACTTACAACGGAATATTAATCATCTCCCTCAACTACATCAAACCGGATACATTTTTCCCAAAAACCACTTCGGTTAATTTCCTATTTAAACTATATCTCTCGCTTACAACCAAGCAGCATTAATTTCCCCCGAAACCATTCCGGCACACCTCCTGCTTAAACCATTTCCCCCGCTTGTAACCAAGCAAAATTTCATCATCATCATCGGCACTACAACCGGGAACCGGTCTTGGCCTTATTTAGCAAGTCCTGAGGCTTGTTAAATTTTCCATAATGATTTATTTTTTCTGGGCAAGGTCATTAGTCTTGCGCCAGGGGCTCCCCGACGGGGAATCGAACCCCGGTCTCCCGGGTGACAGGCGGGTGTACTAACCACTATACTATCGAGGAGCCCGCAACATTTACTTTCCCCGAAAACCATTTCGGCTCCCACCCCAACTAAACCAATTCTCCTTACTGGTAAGTCACCAGCACGATGCGTTGCATTTCCACGAAACAATCATTGCAACGACCAAGAGCCCTATTCCTTTGTCTAACCGACAACTCATGCCCATACTTGGTCGTATTTCCAAAACCAATTTCCCCGTATACATAGCGACAGAGGAATCCAATTCGCACAGCAGTAATTCGCTGGAACTAAATTCCCTATGCACGCATAGTAACCATTTCGGCTCCCACCCCAACTAAACCAATTCTCCTTACTGGTAAGTCACCAGCACGATGCGTTGCATTTCCACGAAACAACCATCGCAACGACCAAGAGCCCTATTCCTTTGTCCAACCGACAACTCATGCCCATACTTGGTCGTGTTTCCAAAACCGATTTCTCCGTATACATAGTGACAGGAGGAATCCAATTCAGCCTGTATGGCAGTAATTCGCTGGAACTAAATTCCCTATGCACGCATAGTAACCGTTTTCAAGTTCCTAGTAAGTGGCAGTGAGTTTATTAGCTATGACTCCACCGCCACGACGCGATGAGTGGATTCTCGCCCCTTGCTGGTCAGTCGCAAACCAACCACCGTCGGGATCGGTCACTTTCATTATCTAGCAGTCGAGTGCCGTGGAGTGGCAACGAGTCGGAGTCCTTAAGCAATTCGTGTCCCAGTCTCTAAGAAATCATAGTTTTCGTGGCTGACATACATTAAAGAAAGAAAAATATAATAACAATATTTAAACGAATACCAATTGTGAATACAAGTGTTAGTTCTTAAATCCGGTGACATCTACTAGTGTATAAGAAATAATAGTTTTCGTGGCTGACATATGTTAAAGAAAGAAAACTATAATAACAATATTTAAACGAAGACCAATTGTGAATACAAGTTTTAGTTCTTAAATCCGGTTAACATCCATTGTGTAAAAAATCTTTTTCCTTCACCCATTGGCTAAATTAGAACTTCAGACTTAACGAATATTTATACCACTTTAAATAAAAAACGCTTATACACAACAACACCATAGTGTTTCATTCAGTTTCTCTGGTTAGACATTCCGCAGCAGTAGACGTGGGGCTTTATGTGAACCCGTGCCCGTGCCGACACGCAACATAAAGAAAACACAATACCACGGTGTTTAATTTGGTGATTCAGTGGACAGAGTTCGGTGGAACAAGCGTGGGAATATTGGTTAACCTGTGCCCGTGCTGGTACACCATACAAACAACACGCTACCATACTACCAACCCCTCTCACAACAAGCACCCCCCACAAGAACATAAGCCTCATAAACGTTCAGTAACTTACAGAAGAGTCCCCTGAGGACGAAAAGGAAGAATACTACGAGAACGTCGAACGGGCTATCAATGTCTGCCAAAGATACGATGTAAAAATCGTTCTTAGTAATTTGAATGCCAAAATAGGTCGGGAGCCGGTTTTCAGGCACTACACAGGTTCCCAGTTTGCATGAGAACACTAATGATAGTGGTCTACAAGTCATCGAACTGACAACATCAAAGAACTTGGTCGTTGCGAGTACCACGTTTCCGCATAAAGACATCCACAAAGCCACCTGGGCATCACCTGATGGAGCCACTCACAACCAAATTGTCGCCGCCACCCCTCGAGTCTGATGACGGTACGAACGTACCGAGGTTCCAACGTCGACTCGGATCACTATCTTGTTCGTATAGTTTTCCAGGCGAGGATTGCCTTACGGAGACGTATCGCATCTTCAGATCAGGTTCAAATCAACACAACTGCCTTACGCAATGAGAATACCAGTAACACCCTTGGTCATGCGCTAAGACTCGCCCTCGAAGAGCTCGACGGAGGGAGAGTTAGTCCTGGGGCCAGAATGACGGGCGTAGAAGATAAATTGACACGCCTTAAGAATACTGTCATTAGTACAGCCAACTTCATCTTAGGCAGTAGTCGTAGAGATCGAAGCGACTGCTTTGATGATGAGTGCAAACTAGCGACTGAACGTACGAATGCTGCATACTGGGCAATGCAGCAGCCTCATAGAACGCGGGTGCGTGAGGAGAAATACAAAGAGCTCAGAAGATCTGAAAAAAGGCTTCATAGACACAAGAAAAGTGCCTGAGAAAAATATCTTGTCTGTGAAATAGAGAAAAGTAGGGAGCGAGGTCCGCACCAGGCACCAGGCGCGGAAGTTCTACCAAATAATCCACAGTATGACGCGGTACACACCACGCTGCACTTACTGCAAGGGTAAAGACGGTAATCTGATCACCGATCCTGAAGGCATTCTGGAGCGATGGGAAGTGCACTTCAATGAATTGCTAAATGGTCAGCTCACAGAAGAATTGGAGGCTCCACCAATGCAAGATCAAGACCAAATGCTGCCGTCACCAAGCATTGAGGAAACATTAAAAACCATAAGACAGCTCAAATCAAATAAAGCCCCAGGAGCTGATGGCATACCAGCTGAGCTGATCAAACAAGGAGAGACCGCGTTACATCACGCAATTCATGAGATCGTGGTGCACGTATGGGAGAAAGAGGAGATGCTGGAAGATTGGCGTCGTGGTATAATTTGCCCCATACGTAAGAAGGGAGATATCACACTGTGCAGCAACTATAAGGGTATAACATTGCTGAGTGCCGCCTATAAGATACTCTCCACTATCCTACAAGATCGGATAGCCCCATACGCTAAGGCCATCATTGATCAATATCAGTGTAGCTTTATCCCAGGCAAATCAGCGATTTATCAGATATTCACCGTTAGGCAGGCGATCGATATTCCATTATATCATCTATTTATAGACTTTAAAGCCGACTACGACGGCATACCCAGGGTAGAACTATATAATGCCATGAGAGAGTTCGGCGTTCCAAACAAATTGATACGACTTTGTAATTTGACCATGAACAACGTAACTAGTCAAAGAAAAATAGTGGGATTGCTGTCCAAACCAATAAACATCTTTAATGGACTCCTACAAGGGAACGGTCTGGCCTGCCTCCTGGCGTTGGAGAAAGCAACCCGTGACTCTGGCGGTAGAATTAGAGGGACTATTATCACCAAATCCTGTCAGATACTTGCCTACGCAGATGACATCGAAATCATCGGTAGATCCGATTCGGCTATACAGAAGTCTTTCACCCAGATCGAGCAGGCGGCACAAAAACTGGTACTGCACATTAATGAGGGAAAAACTAAGTACATGGTGGCAACTTCTGCGAAGAGAAGACCTAACGTTGGTCAAACTATCAAGGTAGTGGAGCCGAATTTGAAAGAGTGAAATCATTTAACTACCTTGGGTCAATAGTATTTTGGCGTTTTGGTGTATTCGCACTTAGGATATTCTTGGGGAAGTGTTCGCCGAACACTTTACACGCGACTCCAATAACAACCGACACATGTCTCTGAAGAAGAGAAACACCACTTGTTTACTTTTATTCTTGAGTTTAATGAAACAGTCATTACTTTATTGCAACGGGCTTTACTTTATTAAACGGACACTCGCGCGGCACACTCCCGATTACCTTACTTCCGAACAAGAGCTGAATAAAGTTTTCTTAGGGGATGTCACGACTCACCCGATTGTTTTCTTTTCTTTTTATCTTGCCTGGTGATTCTCTCTTACTCGAGAATCTCTCCACCAGGGAAGATCGGACTCTTTTTTTGGTTCTACGGTTTCCGCTTCGTCGCAGGCCAGATGTGTGGATGCACTCACACACACAGACACGGAGGTTGCTGCCTGTGTGGCCGCAGATCCTCACCTTCTGTTGAGTTGCTTTTGTATACATTCGGGTGTGTGGTTTATTCTTGGCGATCCTGGGATCGTGGTAATTATTGTTGGTTATGATAATTGTATTTGCTTTGCCCTATGGGAACAGCGTTTTAGTTTATTGCTGTTTCTCCGCAATGGCCTTTGTTTAGGCGAAGTGCATAGCGGCAGGGTCAAAGGTTTAGCCGATGGATTGTTTTACGGCAACCTGCTTATCTCCGGGGATTTGATGTTTGTCGACATCTAGCGCAGCTGTGCCAACCACTTGTGTTTATCCAGCTAATGGATCGGTACACAATTTCTATACTGGGTCGTGTCCTTCGAACGCCGTGCAGGCGTAGAGAAATTGTTCGGAACTTGTGGCCTACGTATCTGTGGATACGTGGGGTTGTTGACACCGGTATGAATGTCACCTTTGGTCAGGTTAAAATGTGGCCTTTGGGGGCACGTGAAGTTTAGTTATTGGTGAGTATGTTCCTTTGTGGAACGAAGGTATCTCAGCATATGGTTATTTGTGCGGTGCGTGGAACCGCCACAGTCTTAGCAACAATATAGGAGAAGAAATACGCGGACGGCTGATCAAATCCAACAATCCCGACTATGGTCTATCAAGGCTCTTTAAATACCGAAATTTATCCAGGACATCCAAGCTACTATTGTGCAAGATCATGGTCTTACCAGTACTCATGTATTGATCCGAGACCTGGGTGCTTAATAAAAGGCACTCTGAACTAGTAGCCGCGTTCGAGAGGAAGGTCTTAAGGAGAATTGTTGGCCCCGTATGTGAGGGAGGACGATTCCCGAGACTCTACAACCATGAGTTGTACGCAATCTACCTTGAAGCTAATGTTGTAAGAAAAATCAAGCTCGGTAGAGTCCGGTGGGCGTGTTACGGCCACAACCGCCCAGCCCATAAAACTTACCTATTTGGAGCCATTCTCGAGAAAAGGGTTATTTGTGTAAGAAAAATCAAGCTCGGTAGACTCCGGTGGGCGTGTTACGGCCACAACCGCCCAGCCCATAAAACTTACCTATTTGGAGCCATTCTCGAGAAAAGGGTTATTTGTGTAATGTTATATTTTGCAATTGAATTGGAGAGTTAGATATGATGACCGGCTTCGTCGATAGTCTAGAACCAACTCTCAAAAGTCTCCCGTCTCGGTCGAGATTCGTAAACCCACTCCTCATACGAAGACCTGTTTTTCTTTCTTTCTTTACTTAAGTAAGTAAAGTTCTAGACTATCGACGAAGCCGGTCATCGAGAAAAGGGTTATTTGTGTAATGATATATTTTGCGATTGAATTGGAGAGTTAGATATGATGACCGGCTTCGTCGATAGTCTAGAACCAACTCTCAAAAGTCTCCCGTCTCGGTCGAGATTCGTAAACCCACTCCTCATACGAAGACCTGTTTTTCTTTCTTTCTTTACTTAAGTAAGTAAAGTTCTAGACTATCGACGAAGCCGGTCATCGAGAAAAGGGTTATTTGTGTAATGATATATTTTGCGATTGAATTGGAGAGTTAGATATGATGACCGGCTTCGTCGATAGTCTAGAACCAACTCTCAAAAGTCTCCCGTCTCGGTCGAGATTCGTAAACCCACTCCTCAAACGAAGACCTGTTTTTCTTTCTTTCTTTACTTAGCCCTTTTGTCGGCCACTATTTCCTTTCTATATCTTTCCCGGCTTGGGATCAAAAGCGGAAACACAAAGGGAAAAATCAACAGAGGATCGTGCTAATGCAGATTTATAATCCTCTATGTTGTTAAGCGCTAAACGAATGTGCAATTCGTTTTATGGTGCTTGTTGTTTGTTTTAACCGAATCGGCAAGGATCCCTTTTGTGAGAATACGATAGGGAATACAAATAGAGAATTGTGCTAATGAACACTTCTGATTCTCTATGTTGTTTATTGTAGCCGTATGGGCAAGAATCTTTTCCGTGGGAAATCGATACAAAGGCGAATATTTGCCTTTTGTTTGTTTTAACTTAATTTGATTAAAACGAAAACAGGCGCTGGTTGTTTTAATGGTTTTAGATAACCATTTTTCTGAGGTCTCATAAAATTGCTGGCGCGCAATTTTTATGATACTCAGCGGTATTGTTTGAAAGACGGCATCTGGCCTGCACATTTGGCTCTTAGGGGTTGTTGTGGTGAACCCTTGGTGCAATGATTATATTTCCAAGTTTTTTATGTGAGCAAATTGAACGTTTAGTTCAAGTTGCTTGGAGTTTAATTGATTAGCGCAAATTGAACGTTTAGTTCGACTTGCTTGCTATCAATTTATGCGGGACGAGTGGGTGTATGTGGTAATGCTTTGTTTGTTTTAAGCGAACGTGCAGTTCAATATGTGCTGCCTGTTTTTTGGCTTAGTTAATGTCACGTCCTTTAAGTGGATATTCTTGGCGTGTGTCGCCGCTAGCGGTGGAGAGTGGCTCCAAATACGTAAGTTTTATGGGCTGGGCGGTTGTGGCCGCAACAGGCGGGACACCTAGCTCGAATGAGCGAAGAGGAGCCTGCCCCGAAAGACCTTTGTGGCAGGATGTATGAAAGACGACAGCGCGGCAGACCTTGTCTGCGATGGGGAATGGCGTAGACCAGGACGTCCAGAGCCTGGGAGTGCCAAACTGGATGACATCGGCTCGAAATCGGGACCGGTGAAGAAACTTGCAAAATAAACCAAGGTCAGATCCCGGTTGTAGTGCCGATGATGATGATGATGTAGTATATAAGTAGCTTAGTACATTAAGTTGAGTTTCTGGACATTGTGAGATAATGTCGACACTAAATTTACACCGTTTAAAATTAATGATTGAATTGGATAAAAATTAAGACAATCCAAAACAAAAATTGTACGTGTTTTTTTTTTTTTTGGGAATCGGAGATCCTGCTACTTTAATTCGCGCAACTGAATGAGTTCTGTGAAATCTAAAGTTTGAACCGATTCCACGCTCTCCCTATTTCCCTGATCACGATCCGTACGATTCTTTTTTTTCTATACTCAACAGAGATTTTAGGGTAATCATTACACTTCGGGCGATGAGACGAGGGTCACTGTCAAGTCCTGGTTTCGATGGTAACGATTGAATTGGATAAAAATTAAGACGATCCAAAACTAAAATTGTATGTGGATTTTTGGGGAATCGGGGACCCTGTTTCCGTAATTCGCGCAACTGAAGGGGTTCTGTGAAACCTAAAGTTTGAATCGATTCCACGCTCTCCCTATTCCCCTGATCACGATCCGTGCGATTCTCCTTTTTTCTTCCTGTACTCAGCAGAGACTTTAGGGTAATCATTACACCTCGGACGATGATACGAGGGGGGCCCTGTCAAGTCCTGGTGTCGAAAAAAGTCTTAAGAATTTTTCGGTGACTGAATAAAAAAACTTGTTACACGTTGGGAGAAGTGTATTGGCCTCAACGGTGACTATATTGAAAAATAAATATATGATTTTAAAGGAATTGTACTTTAATAATATATTACATCAGACCCGAGTCTGCTATTTTGTTTTTGTTCGCGCTCCACATGCGCGTGTGCATTACTTTTCGGCCTATCCTCGTAGTTTAGTCATTGCAACATTCCACATCATTTCTAATGGCCAATTGGTTCTCTAATAAAATTAAAATAAAGTGTAACTACTATTGATATTTTCAACTCGCGATACTAAGCTCGCTATACCTTCCAACTATCACGTTCTCGTAATAAGATTTAAAATTTAGTTTTGAACATTTATAATTTAAGTTGTGACCAATTATAAAATCAAGATTAATTAATGCGTTTTAAAAATTTGAAGTTTAGTAGAAAATTCTGTAAAAGAGAATAATTGGACTACTTATTTGAAGTACTACGACTGGCGATTGCTACGTTAAGGGTATCGACTCTTTCTGTATAATCAATCGACTGGATATATGGGCTTGTTCGAGACACAGCCACAAGCTGGAATAATTAACATAAATTTAAATCAGAGTACTACTGAATTGAGCACTCTACAGAAACTATGAAAAATAAATAGTTTTGATGCAGACTTAAAAGATAGAAAACCCTATTGCAGATCTTCTTACGATCTCGTGCGTTTCGAATGCATCCGTTGTGCTATAGGGAGACTTCAATATGCTGCATTCCATATTCGGACTCACGCAGCTATTTGATCGCCCGCATTACTTTTTCTAAAATTGTGCTATCGACCGCCTCCTAACCCACCCCACACCATTATTCTGTAGGTTTACTGTTTCCCAAAAGCTACGCCGCCCAGACATCAAATATTCGTCGACAGCCGTGAATAAAAGGCAACTTCACTCTCACGTCAGAAGCACGGCGCCCCAGCACTTCGTAACTTTGTAATTATAAGATAAAAATAGCTCAACCCTTACAATTGGTACATGTCTTATTTACCGGTCAACGCTGGTCACTGGAACAAGGTTTCCTCCTCCCGGATATCGAATCCGAAGATGATGTAGCTATTGTGTGACGTGAAATTCTAGTCTCGGAGTAGACGGCAGTTAATTAAATGCAGCCGCAAATGTTCTCTTGCGTCTCTGTTGCTGGGCGCACTTTATCACACTGATCACGTTATTAGGTTCTGTTACACGTCTTCGTTTTCCGACTCCGGGTTAGGTTTCTAATTAGCAATCACCGGTATGTGGTTGCAAAGAATACACACTACCCGTGAGTGTACGCAATCACTTCTGCAAATACTTTATCTATCACACCCGATTACAAATTAGGAAGTGTATCAATTGAAATTCAAGCGCACTCAAATAGATATGATGTATAGATACAAATGACAACGTTTTGGAAAAGCGCAACAACTCACGAGTATCGCAACAAGTTTCGGATACGCCGGATACGTGACAGATTCAACCGAATACACTTAAGCAAGTAGAAAAAACCAAATAATAATAATAATAATAACAAATCTACACGAAGGACCTTATGCAAGAAAACAAAAAAATTAATAAAAAACCGAAACTAAGGTACACACGGGATTTAACGTCCAGAACGACTCCTGGAAGGTGGGTGGTGTTCAAAACAGATGAGACGCAATCCGGTGAACAGCTGCTGGCTCTAAACCTCTACAACCGGCAAAGTATTCGTATCTACTACTCAAAATGAGAATATCTATCATACGGTTGGGTGCCGCTTGGAAAAATACATTTTTCCTCCCCTCACTTTTTGACATTATGTTAACCGTGTAACGCACACTAACGCATCCAACACTCCCGGCACCGTTTTCGGTGCGATTCTTCGTCCTTTTTCGTTTTTGTTTTTTCAGCAATAAACTCCGATAAAAGACATAAGAGAAGGTACCGAATGAAAGGAGAGATGTGCACTTACACAACGTGCCAAGAAGAGAACGATGATTTGTATCCATAGATACAGAATTTCCATAACTGATGTGCCGGAGTGTATCGGCCGTGTAGAGTTGTCACCCTCGCACAACAGCAATTGTTCCGCCTGACGACGCACATGGTGTGGCAACAAGTTCTTCTTTCTGGGCCTGTTGTGTGCCATGTGCGCGACGTATCTGTTGGATGTGGTTTTGTTGTTCTGCAGAGACCCGCTAGAACAAGTTACTTCGACCAGTTGCTATTCCCATTGATGTTATTGTGAACGCACCCGATTATGTTAAGTTAACAGACGGTTGAGTTTAGAAATGGATATTCTGTTGCGGTCGTAATTTACCTGGAATTTTTTCACTCATTAGAAATATAAGCGGGACACATCATTTGTAATGACTGATGATAATCTTAATTTACATCTCCGGGTAAAACTTATATCAGTTTACTACAAATTGACATGTTTATTCGATTTGGTGTGCAGTGATCCAAGAAATCATAGGAGTAAGAATCGGCATAAATTAAAATTGGGTGTGTAAGTTAAAAAGTTCATAGGTTTTGTTGAAAATAAACATTTATTTCAATAATCAAATACAAGGATACATTATTCCTTGGCAATATATAGCACCTTGGAATTAAAAAAAAAATGTTTTTTCAATGGTCAATTTTTTATTGAATACGAAGACATATCTTAATGAAACTTTAAACATAAGTTTTATTGGTCTCATAGTATACAAACATTTTTTTTTTTGGCCCCACGTCGTCTACTACAATTAAAAAAAAAACAGAAAACCACGGCGTGCTGTAATTATTTCAAAAAATCAATTTTTTTATTGACTTAATTGATGAATAAACTATTAAAAAATGTAAAAAAAAAAATTGTTTGATACCATCGAAAAAATTGTATGAGTTTGTGGGGGTTCTTTTAAACTTGCCCAAAGAACCCGCCCTTATTTCAACCCAACTTCCATTGTTTCTCGCCAATGCAAACGCATTGGCACCTGAAAACATTTCCTTTTCCCCAGCTTACATAGACTTAGCTTTTCTAGAATTAAGGTAGTATAAGATTTAAGTTAAGTTAAGTTTTTTAAATAAAATTATATCAACAAAAACAAAGTAGTGTAGCGAGCTTAGAGTTCGCTGGATTAATTATTTTGAATAAATAAGAGCCGTTGAATCGATTTTGAAATAATGTGACACTTTATTAGTCCGATAATAACAACCGTTACTTTTTACCGTACACTTAACGATTTCTTCATTTATCGCTTCCGTACTTATCGCTTCCACACTTATTACTTCTTACTCATTACTATGCTCTGTGTGCGGCGTATTTATCTGTTTCAGCGTTTCGTTTCCGTCCGTTCCATTGCCTTGAATGTTCTACTGTTCCTAGTCTCCAGTTTTCCATTACTTTATAGAATATTCTATTACCCTGTTTCGGACTCTCGAGAATATTCTAGTACTGATTGTCATATGCGTCACACTACCCTCCGCCTAGATTAGTTCGTCCCGAACTAAGTTCATTGGTCTCCCGGGCCAACAAAAGCCGACAGTCGGTCGCGATGCACCACTTTCATCTTGGCGTTCGGCGGTGGAAGCTCTTGACCTTCTTCCAAATTTTCTACTGCTCTCCTTTTCGCGTCAGTTCTAGCCTGCCGCCATTTTTCCTTTTCCTGGCGACGGAATTCCTCTTGCATTTTAGGGATCTCATGCGAATAGTATAAGAGAAATTGCATGTGGACACCCTTAAGCTCTTCTGGAGTTTGCACATCACGTAAGCGGTCTAGATCTTCATCTTTACTTACACGCGTATCATCTGGTATTGGAGCATCTGTCGATTTCATAACCGTGTCCAACTGGTAGTTCCGCATCTTTTCAAATAACTGGAGCGGTTTGTTCTTTGGAGCTGACAGTAAACACCAGCCTGCGCCGTAGTAATAGACTCTCCATAGATCGTCGCACGTTAATTCTGGTTTCACGTGTTCTTCTCTATAGAACGCAATGAACGGCACCTCTAGCTGTTGATTGCGCCTACAATCTAGGGCTTGCTTGATCTTTCCCCCCGTATGTGGTGGCTTACAATAGCGGTCTCGACCTCCAACATCCGTTGATCTCTCTTGGTCGGAAAAAGTTGATTTACAAAACGCATGTTTGTAAATCCATTCAACTTCATCTTGTAGTTCATTGGGTCCCTCTGGAACAGGCGTAACCGGAACTTCGCGCAATTGCTCCCGCTCAGGAATATCTGTTTTACGGATTTCATTATCGAAATCAGTAAGGTGACCCCTTTCCAATTCATCATTGAAATGTTTTGCCGCCTCAGTTTCCCTGTGACTACGTTCAGAGCGGCGTTCAACATCGTCTTCGTCGTCGAATAGCTGTTCGTCTATAGCCGAACGTGCTGAACCTTCATCGACGTGCTGTTCCTCTCCCCCACTTTCTTCGTCCTGTGTACGACGCAGACGCTTGGAACGCTTTCTGCGTTCGACTTTCAAACCAAGATTCTCTTCAATAAGGTCACAGTCGTCGTCTTCCAGTCGGTCGTCCAACTCGTCATCATCATTGTAAATCCGTTTCAGGGAACGGCCTGAAGCATCAGTGTCTTCATCATCACTGCCGTCCTCTTCAATCGGGTTATCATCAATGAAATCCTTCAGTTCTTCACGTAACACATCATCGTCATTTTCCTCCTCTTCCTCACTGCTGTCGGCCATAGCTTTGCTCTTCCTGAGTTTCTTCATTTCATGTGGTTCCAATTCCTCCTCATCCTCAGATTCTTCCGCTTCCGAGTCCCAGAATTCTTTCATACACTTCCTTTGGGCATCCAATTTTGCATTAACCTCTGCAGCTAGCGCATCCAATTTTGCCTTAAACTCTGCAGCTCGCGCGTCCAATTTTGCATTAGCGTTTGCAGCTTGCGCATCCAATTTTGCATTAAACTCTGCAGCTCGCGCGTCTAAGTTTACAGCTCGCGCATCCAATTTTGCAGCTTGCGTATCTAATTTTGAAATTACGGTGTCAAATTTTGCATTAACATCTGTAGCTTGTGCGTCCAATTTTGCCATCATAATCCTGAACATCTCCGAAATGTCCGACGGTTGCGAACTCTTCTCCGAATGTCGATCTGCCATCGTCACAATACACTTCCACAGACTTATTTATTTCACCAATAATTAATCCCACTTCTGACACCAATTGTAGCGAGCTTAGGGTTCGCTGGATTAATTATTTGGAATAAATAAGATCTAAATACTGTTCCTAGTCTCCAGTTTTCCATTACTTTATAGAATATTCTAGTACTCTGTTTCGGACTCTCTAGAATATTCTAGTACTGATTGTCATATGCGTCACAGTAGGTTAAATTTTAAGAAAAAAAAACAAAAAAATGTTCGACACAAAGTTTTCAAAATGTTTCTTTGTCATTTAAATTATTATAAGTACTCCCACAAACAAAATTCTGTCGCCGAAAGGCAAATTATACAGTCGTTATGTAATGTTTAGCTTAGAGCGTCTGCGTAGTACCAGTAAGTTATAATATAAGATAATTAAACTAGAATTTAAGCATTTTTTGTCTAGCATGTAATTTAGAAACTAAGAAGATAAAAAGAAAATAAAAAAAATGTTTTAAAAATGAAAAAAAATGAAAATGACATTTCCTTTTCCAAGGACATTAGTGCATACAACGCATTACCTAATTTTCTAAAAAGAATTTCACCAACAAGGGCATTTTTCCATCCATCAACGCATCGGCAAAATTTGCCCAACAAAGAATTCTGCATGGAACAAACAGCATATCCCTGAAAAAAAACATATCGGTTACAGTACCATGTAACCAGGGATAATGATCATTGCGTCGTCTATTCCCAGCCTCACAATGTATACAATAAATTTCCCTACATACACATTGGCTGGCGACGTTTGCACCCAACGACAAAGCAACTCCTAGCAGCTTATTGACGCAGCTGCATACAATTAGCGCAATAGACGCTACAACCAGTGCAAACAATAGAATTCGGTTCTTTCGCAGGCATTCTGGCGATACGATAAACAATCCAAATTGTTTGTTGTATCCCAAATGCATCTAGGATCTAATAAGTTGCAACTGCTTTATTTAGCTGCACTCTCAGCTTGCAATTCCTTTATGTCTTTCAATATTTTCTGGATCCGTTTCTCATGATTTCGCGGCATGAGCAAACAGAATTCAATTAGCACCCAATGAGATACAGCTTATTTACTTAGCCGAACTCACATCTCATTGATGCCCATTATTCCCTTTTGATTTTTCAGCTTCGTTCTCATGGCCTTGTCCCATGAAAATAACCAACGTTCACACATACATGCATACCACCATGATCTTCTCTATGAGATCCGGTTACCTACCCCAAAGAAAGACTTCACGTGTCTCTTGTAATAGGAAATGCATCCCTTAATCAAGATAGCATGCACCACTGGACGAATTTCCCTTGCTAGCGAATTCACATCGCAGAGTCCTTTTCCATCCACCGACCGAGCCGGTCGTTTTGCTCCCGATGTACGTAGCGCTGCGTGCACGCGTTCAGTACACCTCATAGTCGGGAGTTTTTCATTCTCTGAGTGCTAGTCGCGAATCGAGTTTTTAACCTTCCGCAGTTACCATAAAATTCAAATCTAGAAGAGTGCATGGAGTTAGAATTTTGTTAAACGTGACAGTTTCCTTGATCACTCTGATAAGGGCAATCTTTTACGCCCGCCATGATATGGATTTGTAAACTCTCTTAGGTGTAAGCTGTTAAATTCACTACAAGATAAAAGAATAGTTTTTGTGTCTTACCAGTGACCAGTATCTGAAAATCTAAACTGTATGTAATTGAGAAACTCACCGCGACTACTGTCTACATGTAATAAAACCAATAATAATAAACTAAATCCGTGTGTTTTATTTCACCTGTTTTGCTCCTTGGTGCGTTGCTTGAATATTTTATTGTCTCGAGCGGTGCTTCTCGGAGACTTATTTGGTAAACAGTTTCCTTTGGTTTTGACGATGGACCAATTATGATGGAGGAAGGACGTGAACCTGAGCCGTACGCCGGCACCAATACTTCTTCCCCACAAGTTAATTTAAACCATTTTATTGAACATAGTAGCGACGTATGGCGTATGGGGATGAGGTGAAGCTGACCCCTCAAATATATACTAACAAAGTAATCGGCCTGAAAATGTATATACAAGCTGATGAGACAGTACTATAGAACACAAGCCAAAAATTAGACGCGCTGGCGACATCCGTAGGTCAGGCCGGAAACGTTTCTCCCCACTGTCGTTTTTTTTTTTTTACACAAACGCCCGCACAAAAGGGGATTTGGAGTACCCTTAAATGTCAGAGCACAGTGGGAGCGGATTTAGAGGAAGTGGATAAGGAAAGGAGATATCGATGTACATTGGTCTTGAATACCTGATGTTGCAGTTCCGCAACATGTATCACATGATACCATTCCGGAAAAAACACACCACACGGAACGCCACCTTTTGCTGAATAGACAAAAGCAAAATTGTCTATTTGTAGCGATTCTAACAGATACACACAATTCACAAGCAAGCAAAAATAGTGAAGAACACCGAACGAAAAAAATCGAATAAGAAAAATACATCAGAACCGTATACCAAGCGATAAAATAAAAAAAAAATTATTCACACCAGTGGAATATACCTGAGTTTGGAAATAAAATTCTAAACTCGGTCAGTAGCCTGGTGTGTAACGCTTAAGGTAAAATTTTTTTCGTGATTCGAGCTGTCATAGCGTCAGTTCGAATCACACGATTTTCTTCACTATTATTTCAAACGCTATAATTGGTGACCCCGACGTGATCTTGTACACGCAGCATTCACTTCCCATAGTAAAGCAGAACTTCACACACGGTCACGACTTCCGCATAGAGCCCAGCCTCCGACGTTTTCTCGTTTCTCTCTCGTTCGTCCGTCGTCCGCATACGAATCTGATCGTAACGAAGTTACTGCGGCGGGAGTGTGTAGCGATTCTAACAGATACACACAATTCACAAGCAAGCAAAAATAGTGAAGAACACCGAACGAAAAAAATCGAATAAGAAAAATACATCAGAACCGTATACCAAGCGATAAAATAAAAAAAAAATTATTCACACCAGTGGAATATACCTGAGTTTGGAAATAAAATTCTAAACTCGGTCAGTAGCCTGGTGTGTAACGCTTAAGGTAAAATTTTTTTCGTGATTCGAGCTGTCATAGCGTCAGTTCGAATCACACGATTTTCTTCACTATTATTTCAAACGCTATATATTCATGTGACGTTTTCCAGGTTACTGTTTACACACAGTGCTTGTTTACTGTTTTTTCTAACACAGTTTTGTTTTGAAGTTTGCGGTTCGGTGCAATTTTGTATACGGTGTTTGCAGCACCTGTATGTTATTATTAACGTTAAAGAATTGAAATGAGACGGTGCCTTCAGCACCTGTGCTTTAATGTATATACGTTATAGAAAAGGGTTTTTTGGACGGTGCTTTCAGCACCTCTTGCCTGACATTGTCCATTTAATTTAATAATAAAAATAAAGTTAAATTTTGTGTAATGTATGTGCAAAAATTGTGTTTAATTACTGCCCAATGCGGCAGTCATTCGCTGGTTTCCAACGCCAAATATAGTTTGCTCTCCCGTCGAGGAGAAACTCGACGCGGAAAACAACCTTTGCTGTTTCCCAGTTGGCGAACCATCGGCAACAACGGAGTTGCGTTTCCAACTGGCGAAACACCTGAACATTATAACGACGAGGAAACACATGATCAGGTCAAACATTCCATATTCGTGTGGTTCGGCTAAAGGATGGCTCTCTATAGTCTTTTGTGCGCCTGAAGTTTACTATCAACGTGAATTGATGCGCATTCTCAGATTGACTGGTATCGCGGAAAAATGTCTGAGGAGGCGAAACACATCCAGCAAGTTCAGTTGAGCAACGACCGTGATAATACCTATAGAAGAGAGATAAGCACGATACGTTGCGCCTATGCTATAACGACGGAATTGATCGTCTCACAGCTGGGTCTCCAATAAATTTCACTGCTCATTTTTGCATCCTATCGAGCACGTGTAGTGTAGTTTTAGATGCGCCTTACCAAATATGGGAGTTGAACTCCATTTTGGGACGAATATACGCCCTGTAAATAGTGGCGAGATTGGATGGAGTGAAGTATTTTTTGCATCTCTTAAGGAACCCCATGCATTTGGCCGCACTTTCGCAGCTTCAAAAATGTGGTAGCTCCAATTAAGAGTCGAATTAATTCGAGTGCCGAAGATTGATAATTCCTTGGCTTCGTCGATGCAAGTGCCGTTCATCGATACAGTTTGTTTTTTGTTTTACCTTCACATTTATTTAACAATTCAATTACAGATTTTACTTAAGACTAAATGTTAACTTCTATTTTACAAATATCATTCTTACATTAACTTACTGGCTCTTGGGAACCACTCTAAATTATACATTATCATTATTCTTATGCCTTTCGGCGTACAATAACTAATGTTTTTATAACATGTCACAATAATAGATGTTTTCTTTTTAAAATGTATTCTATTCTTTCCATATCATGTATGATTTATACTTTTTTTTTATTACATACATAGGGGGCTGACAAGCAAAATAAATAAAAACGAGACAAAACGTACAAACATAAAAAAGGAATACAAATAAAAATAAAAATAAAAAAAATAATAAAAAAAGTAACAGGGAATTGGGGATAGGGGAAGGAAAGCGGGGCGCCTGAGAGCCATGTGGGGGTTCTCTATATCACACGGAGAACCAACCCACAATTTCAACCAACCTTTACCGCTAACAGTGCGTCACCTTAACCCAACTCTCCATTCAAAACCCGCAAAGCATACATCCCCAAATCCACAATAGCATACATTCCAAACTCCGCAATAAAGCACATTCCAACCCGCAACAGAATACAATTCAACAGAATACATTCTAAATCATCTCCCTCATCTACAACCAACCGCATCTAATATCACCCGAAAACAATTTCGGTTCCTATTCTACCTAAAAGACGTAAAATCACATCAATTCCCTACAATCAAACCGCATGCATTTTCTCAAAAAACCACTTCGGTTCATTTCCTCCTTAAACTATATTTCTCGCTTGCAACCAAGCAGCAGTTAATTTTCCCCGGTTCACATTCCACCTAAACCATGTAGAACCACACCAATTCCCCCTTACTGGCAAGCCACCAGCACGATGCGTTGCATATCCACGAAACAACCATCGCAACGACCAAGGCCCATATTCCTTTGTCTAACCGGCAACTCATGCCCATACTTGGTCGTGTTTCCAAAACCGATTTCTCCGTATACATAGCGACAGGAGGAATCCAATTCAGCCTGTATGGCAGTAATTCGCTGGAACTAAATTCTTTATACACACATAGCAACCCTTTTCAAGTTCCTAGTAAGTGGCAGTGAGCTTACTTCGCTATGACTCAACTGCCACGACACCCTGAATGGATTCTCGCCTTCATCATTATTAGTCGCTTCGCAGCCGCCGCCGCGCGCACACGTGTTAAGTGTGTCAGTGATAGCATAGACAAAGATGATGTACAAGAGATCAAACAGAAAAACGCCAGCCGATTTTAAACTCAGATGACCCCCCGGGACGATAAAGCAATTAATTGCATTTCCCAAAACAAGTAGCAGATAATACAAAAGCAATTAATTGCATATTTCGTCACGGTTAATAAATCGAAAAGAAAAAAAGTAATTGCACAAAATTAATTGGGTCAATTCGCGATTGCGAATATTGAATTATGGCGAAAATCGATGAAGAAATATCGGCTGGCGCCACAATATAAAGCAATCGCGAATTGAAGTTAAAATGCGGAAATTGGGTCACTGCAAAATGTAATTGCATTATCGTCATCGGGGGGTGTTGACCCCGAGGTAACGAACAGAAGTTCAAACAGAATAGAAGGCAGAATGTTTGGAGGAGGCTTGACGAAGAGGTGTTCGATAGTGGTATCTGAGAAGTGAAAAGCGGAGTATCGACGACGAGTCCGAGAAGTGAGTGATTAGCAAGAAATAAAGTGAAAGGAATGAAGAATTGATAAAGAAAGGAAAAAGTGCCTAATGACTTTTAGCAATAGTAATGGAAGTAAACTAGTAAAGTTGAATCTACGTAATTTATGATAAGAAATACTGAGAACTCGAAATAAAGAATAGTACCGTTCATATAGAGTTAAATGAAAGTGCACTGAGAAAAAGAAAGTGGTGAAGAAGTAAATAAAGAAGAGAAGTAGTGCCAAACTACTTTTAATAATGATAAGCGAAGTGGACAAATAAGTTTGGATATATGCAACTAAAGATAAGAAACATTGCGAGTTCGAAATAAAGTAAAGTATTGTCTCATAGTGCTAAGTTAAAGTGCACAGAATAAAGAAGAAGTAGTGAAGAATTAATAAAGAAAGGAGGAAGTGCCTAATAACTTTGTACAATAATAATAGAAGTGAATAGATAAGATCGAGACATATGTAATTAATAATTAAGAACACTGTGAACTTTAAGTAAAGAAAAATTATATTCAATAGAATTTAGAAAATGTGTAAAGATCAAAAGAAAGCAAAAAGGAAGGTATATTAAATAAGATTAAAAAAAAATAAATAAATAAAAAAAGAAAAAAAAGAGTGACTATTACAAATTGGTTTCTTTTATTGCTGACAGTGCTCTAGTGTGGAGAGAAAAACTCGCGGAAACCATAACTCACGCGCAAGGGTGAGTCGCCCTTCGGCAACCGCGACGCGTGCACGCAAGTGCTCGGGCAGGAGTTAGCCCCCCATCCCCCTGCGTCCGTATTCAGACAGTCGCTAACCATCCGCCGAACGGCGCACGAGCGACAGAGCCGCATTTCAACTACCAGGCACGTCGGTTGTGTCTTCTCCTGCTCCCTGTGGCGCCGCGGAGACGCATACATCCCGAAGTTGCGAGTCTAACACACCCCCAAGTGTATGGGTAGTTTTTCAGTGCCAATTGGCACCCAACCGTGTAATGTTAATAAAGGGCGCATCTGCCCTACGCCATTCGCTTATTTATAATATACTTTTCGACATAAAATAATAACACAAAAGAACGAATCAAAAAGAATGCGAAAGTTTCATACCAACAGTTTAAAACCCAAGACTCGAGTGTACAGTTAATGTTTGATTTATTTTACCATCGGCATTAAGTAAAATCAAGTGCAAAATTCCAGAAAATAAATTGACATTCAACCGTGTAATCATTTAGTAAAATCAAATGCAAATCAATAAAAGAACATTCGCGAGAATAGGAATCCTGTGAGGATGTATTTGTTTTGTATTCCCGGTGGAACATTTAGTGGACAATGGGCGAAGAAGTGAATCCCGTGCCGTACGTCGGCGCAACCTACTTCTAGGGGGTTTATCGACATTTTATTGATTTATCTCTTTCACCGATCACCATACTAAAACGGAGGCGATCTGGAATATTAGAGATATCGTTATCATGGAGAATTCGTTTATCCCCGGGACCACGGAAAGCGTTGTAAATAATAGGGACTCCATGTTTGTCTTGGATAAGTCCTTTTTTATCCAAGAAAGAGAACGCTTCTGGGGGAATGAAGTACTCTCCAGATGCATATCGTTGGGATAGAATACTCCCGAAATGAGATCATTTTCACTGCACATTGCCCTTGTTGTGTGACCACGAATAATCTTGATATTGAAGTTATCTATTCTGTTTGGTTCTGATTTTTCATACAGGACTTTATTGGGATAGTATTTCTTGTATTGTGGCTCTGGGGTACTATACATTCCGAGGCAGGAACGGAGACACTCACTCTCGAACACCCGAAACTTCTCCATGTGGAATAGGGATATGTTATACCATACCGGGCAGCCATGCACCAATACTGGTCGGATGAATGCTGGGTATGAAATTATCTTCACCTTGGGGTCCAGAAAACTACTATGGAAGAGACTTCGTGTCATTGCATATGCGTTTTTAGCTGCTGTAAGAGCAGCTGCTGTATGCTTATCAAAGTAAAGATACTGATCAAGCCAGATACCAAGGTAGCTGACTACAGTTTTTACTTGTAGAGAGAGATTATTACTTTCTCAAATGGAAAAGTTTTTCCAATTCCGTTTTGTATCCCTTGATGCACTAGTCAGGTGCGTTCTGAAAAGGATAGTCTTTGTTTTTGGAAATTTATTTTTAATTTCCAGTCGTCGCAAAAACGTTTCATTTTGTTGAAATCATTTTGCAGAAGTCTGTTGATGACATCAATCTTTTCTCCAGATCTGTATACAACAATGTCGTCGGCATACGAAATTGCATGTTGAGAGAACCGACCAGCCTAAATGTTAAATGAAATGAGAGAATTCACGGCTCCCTGTTGTAGGCCGTTTTTGATGTGGAAGGACTTGTTTGAGATTATATCTCCACATTTCACTACAAATTGTTTACCCATTATCATATCTTACATAATGTATAATAAATATTCGGGCATACCTAGATTTGATAACTTATACACAAGCCCTTCTAACCATACGGTGTCGAAGGCCTTTTCAAAGTCAACCAAACAGGCTCCTGTGCATTGTCGCTTCGCCTTGTTCCACTGTATGTCGGAAACAAGTTTTATCACAGCATGAACTGTGTCATGTTGCGATCGGAAGCCAAACTGGTTGCTCGGAATAATACCATTATCCATTTTTTCGAATACCTGGCTGGTGTTCGGAAGCAAACTAATCGAGCGAAGATTGGCTGGAATGCTCCTGTCCTTGCCCTTTTTGGGGATAGGATGGACTGCTGCAGATTTCCATTGGGTTGGATAATATGCATTATTTAGAGCGTTGTTGAACAAAATAGCGTAAACCTTCACTACTTCAAGAGGTAAATGCTTTGGAACAATGTTTGGAATACTATCTATTTCAGATGATTTTTTGTTTATAATCTATCTAAGAATGTCTGTCAGTTTATCCTTGTGTACAAATATGCTAGTGTTTAGAATTCTAAGTGGGGAACCCGCTCTATTATTTTCACTAAAGATAGCGAAACTTCGACTTAAGAGACGCCAATTGTTAAGTTCATTGCGTAGCAAAATATGTTTTTGGAGAGCCTGTGGGGCTTTTCAGGGCCCGAAGAGCCACGCATCCCACCATTACCAGCAATACAACTTACCTTAAAGTTGAAATTTCGGCAAGATTGTACAATCTTACTAGGGCATTAACCGCCACCCAATTAGCTGGAATCATTTCGGTTATCCCTACGGATAACCGACATAAATATGTATTAGGCAGCTTACCTTTTTTGGGGGCTTTTCCAAGCCTCTTCTCCACGGTCATTCCTGAAAGCATAATTCATGGCAAGATTATCATCTTGCCATGACATCAATTCAGCATCACCGCGAGCTTCCGCAACCGAACAATGGATGGCACATATCTACCAACACACGCTGATCTTTCCGTGTGTTATCTTTGTACCCATTCATTGACCTAGCATCATTTCGGGTTGCTTGCACATCTGCAAGCCAGATTTTCAACGACATGTCTATGATCTATCTTTCCTACCAGTAAAGATCAAATTAAACATTGGCCTTTCAGGCGCGCATAATTACTTGTATCTCAGCATGACCGATTTTATGATCCATTGCCGTTTCTCGGAACGATCACCAGCATCGGTCATGACCACCAATTTTAGTTTACACAAAGTAAACACTCAAGCGGATACTTTCGCCTGACAGTCCCTTCAACGGGATTAACATATCCCTAAGACAACATACATCACCGAAATATGTTTATTTTAAATGATCTGGCAACGGCCATACCCAATGTTTGATTCATTATTCCAAGATAGATTCCTGCCTTCGGCAAGGGTTTTATTGACTCACGTCAATCAAAGAATCTATCCCTTGCGGATGGCGGCAGTTTATCTTGCCCAAACATGTAGCAGCAGATTCGATCTGCTACATGAGTTTTTCCCTGTTTCCTTTTGTTTTTGACCTTCGCCATTGGCCGCTCTTCGTCGGCGAATCCCTTAGGATCGTTTTCGTTGGATGTCTGTAAGAGACATCCAATAGGGAGTCAGATAGCAACCTTGAAACCGCGCACACGTACCGGGGACGTGACGTGAGTTAAATTTCTACGCGTAAGGAGGTCGGTCGAGAACCTTAAATCTTAAGTGTCGCCTAGTGTAACGTTTTTTCTTCCGATAAAGTGTGTTAGTCGAGGCGTAATGTTTGTGCAACTCGTAAACTAAATGTCACTGTTGTGATCCGTCGCCACACGCGCAGGCAAATATTATTACGTTTTAAAGCCTGAATTAAAACTCTGAACAATTTAAAGACTAATCTATAACGCAGTGTTAGACTTAAGAAATATATCCAATAAAGTGTGACTATTAAATGCAATTAAATAACCAGTGTTTCTTCATTTTTGAATACCTCAGTGTTTGCTTTTCGGTTTTACTGGAGGACCAATTTAGTGTGCCCAAATCAGAGTGTTTATTCTCCCCCCTGCGGAACATTTAGTGAAAACATTGGGGTCAGGTGAAAACTTAGTGTCCATGTCAGGCACATTAACACCTATTTCCCATAGTGACTTCAATTTTTGGTGAGTTAATCCACCATCAATTCCTTCTCTCCTAAATCAACGTGGACATCGGAGTTTGTAAACAATTTCCAGTGTAACATAAGTGGGTGTTTTTATAGAACCCGCATCCTTGCCGATGCCTATGTAAAAAACCACCACAAGCCCTATTCTCCAGGTCAAGGTTAGAATGACCCGATTCGTTCAACCTATACACTGCTTCGAAACAAGCACCAATTGAGTTCTGTACTCAACAATCGTTGACTACACGCGGTCAGGAACACGATGGTGTCTCCTGGCCAAAAAGATGTATGTGCCAAAGTCAAACAAACTCTGGACAGATAAGTCTGGAACATGATGGTGTTGTGTATTCGTAATGTTCTCTTGGCGTGCCCAATAAACTATGATGATTTGGTTCTAAAAACAACTGAAAAAGTAATTAAAAACAAATGGAAAATGATACCAAATTGTGAAATCCAGCTGGTCCAGATTGAATCCTCAATAGAAAGCAACGATTTGGTTTGTCTATTAACTAATATTAATTTATTTAACTCAAAGGATTCGTTTGATCTCGGTGGATCAATTATTGATTTCAAGCGCCAAGCAAGAAGAGAAATTATAAAACTAAAATGGTTATCATGTGACAACCAACAGAAATAATTCACAAATGTCAGCTGATTGCTGACATTGTTTAAGGTGATGCCACATATCTTATTTAGGTGGTGCCGCAGGTATTTAATTGCGAATTCGCCGGTTGTGTTAAGGGCGAATCCGCAACAAGTTCGCTTTTTTTGCGGATTCTCGACTATTATGAACTTGTGGGGGTTCTCTATACCACATGGAAAACCAACCCGCAATCCCAACCAAATTTGACCGGTAACAGCGCGTCACCCTAACCCAACCTATAACCCACTTCCAAACATGCAAAAACACATCCCAATATGCAACAGCATCCGCCCCCGAATCTGCAATTGCATGCATCCCCAACCTACCAAGAACCTATTTCCCAAGCTGTAATAAACGCATATCCAATTTACAACGAAACACTCACCGTCTCCATCAACTACACCGAGCCGCATACATTTTCCCAAAATTGCTTCGGTTAATTCTCTATCTAAATTATACTCCTTGCTTGCAACCAAGCAATCATAATTTCCCCCTAAAATCATATGCTGTAATAAACGCATATTCAAATTTACAACCGAATACTCACCATCTCCATCAACTACATCGAGTCGCACACATTTTTCCAAAAACCGCTTCGGTTAATATCTTACCTAAATTATATTCCTTGTTTGCAACCAAGCAATTCCAATTTCCTCCGAAAATCATTCAGACTCACTTCCTGCTTAAACTATCTCCTCGCTTGTAACCAAGCAACATTTAGCAGTGAGTTGATTTTAGCTATGACTCCACTGCCACGACGCGACGAACTTTTCCTCGCCAGTAATTAGTCAGTCATGCCCTTTCCTTTCCTTGTGTCTGTTTTTCATCTTTTTCGCACCTTTGTTGCGTCCTTCAGACTTCGACGCTCTCGATTGATTTATAATCGTTGGAGGGTTTTTGCTGCCGGGTGCAGATAAACCATTAAGGCTAAAGAGTTGAGCTTCCGGTTGTATAAAATAAACAATACTGAAGAAAACCGGAAAAGATTTAAGAGATCTAGAAATGACTGCAATGAGTATATTCAACGCGTAAAGTTCTTGCATGACCAGAGAGTGAGACAAAAAATACCACACTCTCCCACAGGTAGTAGAAACTTCAGGCTATTTGTGAAGAACATCCAAAACTCGGTCTCCTCATCCATTCCATCGCTTATAGTCGATGACAGACCAGTCACCACTGCAATAGAGAAGGCGAATCTACTTGCTGCATATTTTGCAGCCAACTCAACGCTGCCTGATACCACATCAGTTCCGCCTTAACTTGAGCATAAGCAGCACACTATGAGCCAGATTCGCTTCCGAACGCGTACTGTTGCCCGCGCACTCAAGGAGCTAAACACAAACAAATCCGCTGGTCCTGGTGGCATTTCCCCAATTCTCTTGAAAAGATGTTCCTCTTCACTCTCTAAGCCAATGCGGAAACTCTTCCATTTGTCTTATTCTACGGACCGTTTCCCAAATAGATGGAAGTCTGCGAACATTCAGCCAATTCCCAAAAGGCGCGACAAATCATCCTTCTCTTCTTATCGACCCATAGCACTAACTTCTATTCTCTCCAGGGTAATGGAATCACTGATTAACCGTTAACCTTCGAAATATCTGGAATCAAATGACCTTCTCAATGACCGCCAATATGGCTTTCGTAGCAACAGGTCCACAGGAGATTTGATGGCTTGCCTTACCGGAAAGTGGAACCATTCCATCCACTACTTCGGAGAAAGCCAGGTTGTTGCACTAGATATCTCGAAAGCCTTCGACAGAGTTTGGCATGCAGCCCTTTTATCAAAATTACATTCATATGGAGTGGACAATTCCCTGATCCAATGGATGAGAGACTATCTGTCTGGCCGTTCAATCCAAGAGGTTTTTGATGATGTCAAATCTGCCTCCCATCAAATTAATGCAGGTGTTCCCAAAGGTTCTGTACTCTCAGCCAATCTCTTGCTCTTCTTTATAAATGATCTCTTGTCCATTACCCACAATCCAATCCACTCGTTTGCTGATGATGGCACATTAAGTTTCTCATACTCATATGAAGATTCCCGGCCAAACTCTTCGAACGTCAATACCACTCAGCAGGTTAAGCTTAATAGACTGAATTCCGACCTCAACAAGATATATCAATGGGGATTATCTAACCAAGTATATTTCAGAGTCTTAAAAACTCAGTGCTGTCTCCTGTTGTCAAAGGCGAAGCCCAAAGTAAATATACTGTCTATGAACGGCACTTGCACCAACGAAGCCAATGATTTTGGCTCCAACCTTGTTCTTGCTTCACATAAATGATTTGTTGGAGACAGCGGATAACAAAGTGTTCAGTTTTGCGGATGATAGTACGCTTGTTTCCTCCTTTTCGAGTGTTCGGCCGATTCGTGCATCTGCGTCGCATCAGCTGAGATGTAGACAAATTGACTCTCTAAATCAGGATCTAGATAGGGTCCTGCACTGGGGAACGGCCAATCTCGTCGACTTCAATGCAGCGAAGACACAATATACAACATTCACAAAGAAAAGTGAATCATCGGTTCCACAGCTGATGATGAATGGCCGGGCCCTCGAGGCTGGGGAAAGTTTGAAATTGCTCGGCGTCACGGTCTGTGGGAATGTATCATGGCATAAACACGTATCGAGTATCGCCAGGTCAGCCTCAGGAAAACTGAGCTATCTTTTTAGAGCCAGGAAATATTTTACTCCGGCCCAACTCCTTCTCCTATATAAATCCCAAATTAGACCCGCGCCCGAATATTGCTCTCATGTTTGGAGCTCGGCTCCTAAACATACCCTCGAACTACTTGAGAGCATACAGAGACGAGCGATCCGCCTGATCGGGGACTCGGTGCTGACATCGGGACTATAGTCGCTATCTCATCGAAGACGCGTAGCCGACCTCTGTCTGTTTTACAGATATTATCACGAGTACTGTTCTTCGGAGATTCTTGGTGTTGTTCCACGCAATTGCCTTATGTGCGATCCACAAGACAATCCGGCGGAACGCACCCGTTTGTGGTTCATCTCCCGATGGCGCGAACAACCCTGCATCAGAACTCGTTCCGTTACAGAGCGGGGAAGCTGTGGAACTCCCTTCACACGCGTTTTCCCGGAGCATTACAGCCTGCACCTGTTCAAAAAGAACTGCAACAGTTATTTGGTGGCATCTCGGGGTGCCCACTCGGCGCTATAGGTTCGCCTCTCCCGAGAGAAGTCTAATAAAAAAAAATGAACTATCAATATAGTATATTGTAGTAGAATACGGGATTCTTAGCCAGCTTCCGAGCACCATTGTTGTCGTTGAATAACTTCAGCTTGTCTGGTAAGGCGAATCCCAGTTGACTAATCAGTCTTCGTAGATGTATGGCCTCTTTCGCCGCATCGGATATGGCCATATACTCTGCTTCTGTGGATGATAGCGCGGTGGTTCTTTGTTTACGCGATTCCCATGAGACGGGTGTGCCGTTAAGAGTAAAGGCATACCCAGTGTACAATCTCCTGTCGTCCGGGCAATTGGCCCAGTCCGCATCGGCGTAACCGGTCACATTTCCCGCTCGTTTTATAGGATAACCCAATGTTCGCCGTGCCTTTCAGGTAACGTAAGACACGTTTGGCGGCTTTCCAGTGATGCTCGTCGAAACAGCTGTTGAATTGGCTCAATCTGCTCACGGCAAAGGCTATATCTGGTCTTGTGCATACTGCCAGGTACATGAGAGATCCAATTAACTCTTGAAACGGCAGGTTTCTAACGGCAGGTTTCTGTCGGGTTCCTCCTTCCCTTTCTGTTGTATAGTGCCGCTGTCCAGAGGTGTACTCACGGGTTTCGAGTCGGTCATGTTGAAACATTCTAGGACTTCAGATATGTATTTGATTTGAGTCATCCGCAGTTCTTCCTTGTCTCGATGAAATTCGATTCCAAGACAATGCTTTATTTCGCCGAGGTCCTTTGTGTTAAATGTTTTTGAAAGCTGCTTCGATAGTTACTCGATCTTGCTGTGCTTTGTGGGGAAACTAAAATGTCGTCCACGTATACGGTGATCAGTAGTATGTCCTTTCCTTTTCCTTCAAAGAATATCCAAGGATCGGCAGTGGACTGCTTGAAACCGAGGCGTTTGAGCTCGCAGCTCAGCTTCGTGTGCCACTGTCGTCCTGCTTGGCGAAGTCCGTATAGTGCTCTGTTTAGCAAGCATACCTTATTCCCCGTTTGCAGTTGCGTTAGCATTTGTTTTGCTTTAATGTTTTCTCTGCTTTTTCCAGATTGAATCAATTTTTCCAGGGCAACGTCGGTGTGTTTGGGGATCTCTATGTAAATTGTCTCGTCGAGCTCGCCGTTTAGATAGGCCGTTGCAACATCAAGGTGGCGGATGCTCATGTTGTGTTGACCGGCTAGGGCGGCCGTAATTCGAATGGAGTTCATTCTTGCAACTGGAGCGAACGTCTGGTGGTAGTCAGTTCCGGGTACTTGGGAGAATCCTTGTGCAACGATGCGTGCCTTTCATCGTTCTAGCGTGCCGTCGGGATTCGATTTGTTCCGCAAGACAAA
The DNA here is from genome assembly GCA_963931805.1 of Microdon myrmicae. NCBI lineage: Eukaryota > Metazoa > Arthropoda > Insecta > Diptera > Syrphidae > Microdon > Microdon myrmicae. The sequence goes on from OZ007497.1 coordinate 138,013,843, forward strand.
CGGCTGCCGATGACTTTGTCTTGTTTCGGCCGATCCACCAGAGTCCAAGCGCCGTTTCTGATGATGGCCCCGATTTCTTGTGCCATGGCATTTATCCACTCCTCGGTGTCTGGACCGCCTGTTGCTTCTTTATAGGAACTTCGGCTGCTTCCGCGATCTCCGAAGTGATGTCGCATTCTTGAAATAGTTTTCGAGGTCTTCCCCTGAGTCCAGTCCTTTCTATCCGTGGTGTTCCTGGTCCTCTTCGTGTGATGCTTGTGTCAGATCTGCTGGTTGGGGTTGTTGGTTGCCCGGTTGCTTCATTTCTTGTTACTTCGAGTTGTTCATCTCTCGCCATGGTTTCGTTGTGTTGTATCCGGTGTGATGAATTCGACCGTGGCACTTTCAGTATCAGATTTATTGTTTGTTGGGCGAAAATCGTTGGAGGCGGGACTCCGGTCGTTATGTTTTTCGAAGATCTTCACGTTCCTCGCAATTTCGATTCTTCGTTCGTCAGGAAATCCTGTACGCTTTCGATTTGTCAGCGTAGCCGACGAAAATCCCCTTTTTGGACCTGGGGCTGAATTTACCTTTCCTTGGTCCTTGTTCTAGCGAGTAGACAACGCATCCAAATTCACGAAAATGGCCTACGTTTGGAGCGTTTCCAGTCCACACTTCGGATGGGGTTCTTCCGTTGAGTGTGTTGGTCGGACATCTGTTTCTGATGTGGTTTGCTGTGTTGACTGCTTCTCCCCAAAATCTTGTGTCCAGATTTGCTTGTATGAGGAGGCATCTACCCATATCCACCAGGGTCCGGTTTTTTCTTTCGGCTACTCCGTTTTGCTGAGGTGGGTGATTCACCGATAGCCTGTGGTGGATGCCGTTTTTCCTTAAGATGGTATTGAATTCGTTGTCGACGTACTCGATCCCGTTGTCAGACTGTAAGCTCTTGATCTTCCTTCCAGTCTGTTTTCGGCAAACGCTTTAAAATCTCTGAAGGCGTTTAAAACCTCGCTCTTGCTTTTGATCATTTTCACTGTGCACCACCTAGAACAATCGTCGATGAACGTGACGAAGTATACAGACCCGCCCAATGTGTTGATGCTCATTGGGCCGCAAGTGTCGGTGTGAACCAGGTCCAATATGCCGGTTTTTCGCGCTGACTCCTTCGGGAATGGAAGCGTCGTTGTTTTCCCGAGAACGCAAATATCGCACTTCATGTCTTGGGTGGGCTGCCTTAAAAGCATTTCTCGTATAGTTCCGTTTCTGTGGCTCGAAGTTAAATCCTTAATATTCAAGTGAGCCAGTCCCCGGCGCCAGGTTTCCAGTAGTGATACATCCGGGGTAGTTGCAGCGGCGGCTGCGTGGGTTTCTTTCAGGCTTGCGGGAACGAAGTACAGGTCGTTTTTCCTTACAGCCTCGAAGATGACCTCCCGGTTTGAGTTCGTTACTTTCGCTCCTTTATTATCGAAAGTGATTGTGAATCCTCTGTCAGCGATTTTGCTCACAGACATTAGATTCGCCCGCAGATCGGGGACGTGTAGAACGTTGATGTCGGTTGAGGCACTGTTGGCAAGGTTGAGTTTCATCGGATGAATTTCGTTGTATCCTTCGATTGCTTCGGTGCTACTCGACATGTGGGATGTGCTTCCGCTGTCCAGGCACCACCCCCTACTGACAGTCGAATTAAAAGCCTGAAATCCGTGTTGCGCTGAGTTGGTGTAAGCTAGTACACTTGTACCGTAAGTGTACGTCTTGTTTTCCTTTCCTCGATCTTTAGAAGATTCCGGTCCTTTTCTGTTGAGAGAGCGCCACTCGGGGACCTTGTTCCCGGCTTTTCCGCAATGGTAGCACTTGTAGGAAGGCTTTTGTCGGTTTCCGAGGTGATTGTGTTCATGGCGTTTATCCTTCGTCCTCGTGTCGCGTTGTTTGGCGGCCATCGCACCTTCGGCTTCATGTCGTTCGTTGGTGCGCCTGGCGTCGCTTTCCTCGATTATCTTGATTCGTAGCGCCTCCGGTGAAGGTAACTCTTCTCGGGATTCTATGGCGCATCTGAAGTTCTCGAACATCGGGGAGAGACTATACAGGATCATGATACATAGCAGATCGTCGTTGATTTCGATTTCCATATCGTTCAATTTATCGACGGTGTCAAAGAAGTCACTTAAGTGTGTTCGCACGTCGTCGTGATCGCTCATTCGATGAAGCGTCAGTCTCTTCAGTAGACTGGCTTTTCTGGCCTGACCTTTTGACTCGTACACGGAGATGAGTTTCTCCCATACTTCTCGGGAAAATTCACACCCTTTAACGATCTTGACTTCAGATGGTCCGATCGCTAGTATGATGTCTGCCTTAGCCTTCCTGTCTCCTGTTTTCCACTGCTTGACCACGCCTGTGCGCGCCTCTGTCGATTCAGGTTTCACGATTTCTCCAGTCACAGACATAGCCCCATGCGTCGTTCTTTACTAGGATCACCTCCACCTGCAGCTACCAAGTGTCGAAATTATCCTTCCGCAGTTGTTCGATGCTCGCTGTGGATGGCGCCATTTTGTTGATAGACGAGAATTTAGCTTTCCTGTGTTGTTTGTAGGTTTTCCACGCGTTTATCGAACCGTGACTCTATTTCACAGTGCTCTGGTGAATGCCTGGCCCCATAACCTGTTGTGGAGTAGTAGAGACGAAGGGAGGATATCACGTGGTTGCGCTGAAGCGGCTAGTTGATGAAAGAGAGTGATGATGTGCACGTACATCATCAGGAAGCCTTTGCAACTTGACGAAATAAAAAATGGTGGATGTTCGTCAAGTTCAACCAATTGCATTGTCGCCGGTGTGCGCATCGGATGTACACTAATGTAGAACATTAGATGTCCAACAATATATATATGTATATAATTTAAAACTATTAAAACACAATTTTAAAAAAGTGTATTTTTTATTGCAGTTGTAATGAGTGGTTACAGGTTCTAAAATAAAGTGTTCCTCTTTAGTCGATATTACAAATAAAATGGAAACGTATCTAACAAACAAATATTATGAATAGAATTTTGCAAACACAAGCCATAAAAAGATGCAACTTAATAAGGGATAAAAAAATGAAAACATTATCAATATAAAGACATTGTATAACACAATAAATATTTTACACATATAATAAATTCTAGCTGAGCTCATATCAAAAATCCATCAAAAAGTTTTTCGTAATACAAATCGTTACAATTTATTGGCACAGCTTATAAGTTTGGTTATTAGAAATATTGTTAGACTCGCATTATTTGTTATTATTATTATTATTATCATTACTCTCTTTTGTTACATTAGCGGAGCTAGGCAGGAGTATCAAATTATTTTACGTGCATTTTTGTTACAACTATTTTCCTTAGTTTTCATTTCATGTTATATTAAACTATCTGTGATTTATTGCTATTAATTGATCGTTCGTTGATTTGTGTATTCGTCCTCTGATATTCCGATCCTATCCAAATATCTTATCAAAGCAGACGTGACAGTAGGGTTTCTCATTTTGCTCCTTGAATGTTCCCTTGTTGAGTTGTTTAAGGCAGAATGCGCACACGAAGTGTTCTGGATGGAATTTCTTGAACATAGCTGTGATGCAACGTCCGGTAATCGGTTTAGAGCAACCAGCACACAATGAACCTCGTTTCGCATGATAATGTGTTTCACAATATGGTAGACCCTCGTGGTCGAAGAACGAACCGCCTTGGAAAGGTCTACGACAATCCTAGAAGAAAAAGTATTTAGTTTATTATATAGGTATTTCATAATGACATTTTAAACATATTTGTAGGAAAACAAAATTTCTTATTGTTCAACAAATTAAACACATTAAAAATATTCAATAATACAATACAATATATGGTAGTGGTTAGTGTTCACTTGACGTTCGAAAGGTAAAGATGTGTTATATCGCGCTCCTCGATAAGTCACATCGAATACACAAAAAATAAAAACAAAACTGAATAGAAAATAAACACGTACGCGAATTCTCTTAGTAATAAGTGAATAGTGTAAAACCCATAATAATAATAATGGACACTAAATCACCCAATCAACAAAATATCCTGCTAAGTAATACGAATAACGGCAACATTATGACGTATAAACAGCTAGCAGCAGCAACTAACAACAAGCAGCTATGTGCCAACAACAACAAGAGATGATAAATTAAATGCTTCATAAAATGAACGCACGGGAAACCAAATGCAATCCCAGACATGTGCCACTATGCATTTGCCAACAGAATATCATACAGACGAAGAAAAGCTGGAAAGGGAAACCTCTGCAATTTATAAGAAAAGAAAAACTGATAACAGTCATAAACAAAATATAATATCGTTTGTAAACAATATGACGTCAGCTCGTGACAACAAACGAGATCAACAAAGAAAGGAAAATTCCTCTGCCAGCACCCTCAATGTGGGGAATATAAGAGATTTTAATGCATTTAGAACTGCCATTTTGTCTGTAGTGAAAGACATACGGGCGCAATGCTAATAACCTTGCCCGGAAAAACAAATTATTATGGAAAATTTAACAAGCCTCAGACTTGTTAAATAAGGCCAAGATCGGATCTCAGTTGTAGTGCCGATGATGATGAAAGACAAAATACAATTCAAAACAGTATCCAATAATGATATAAAAATAACATACGAAACAGAACATTTTGGGTGGGCCATACATTTATGCACTTGATTTCTTAAAAACCGTTAAAGGGAGGGGCGCGTGAGTGATGGGGAATTGTGCGTCCCTTCATGCAATTTCAGTCACGATGGAGCGCTTCACGGGACAACAGCGTGCTTTTTGTGTAAAACGATTTTACAAAAACAACGATTTCTACGTAACTGTACGACGCCTATTTAGAGTTGAGGCTACAGTGGTTGAATTACATCTCCCGCGAGGAAAATGCTCACCTTTTCAGGCTCGTAACAACTATGGGCCGAATTTAAAAGCATTTTTGAAAGCCTCATGGAAAAAAAATTCACCTATTCCTGATGTTCAAACGCTTCATTATTGAAAGGCTAATTTAAGTGGTGAGGAGGAGAGAATACTAGGAGACACTACTATTGTGGGGTGCAAGTAGGTGTGCCCAAACACGGGCACTGTTTCACTTGACTACCTATCAAGTTGTTCCGACGAAAATGTTGAAACTCCAGAACTCAAACACAAAAGGTAAAGATGAAGGAAACAAAAGCACTGGTAGTCTTTTGTTGGTTAGTGTTTTCTTTATTTAACATTCAATGATTCCACATGCACAAATAAACTGATAAAATTTAACTGTTTTCTTGTGGATAATTAAACCGACTTTTCGTGGCAAAATATAAACTTTACGCCTAAGATGAAATTTCCTGTGATTGAATCTCAACTGACTGTAGTAACGTTGGTGTACGCGACGAGGGATGATTTAAAACTCGGTGCGGCGTGACCGTCACCGATGGTGGATGTAAAGCGACTGATCCCAATTAGGGATGAAAATGTGGATTTTACATTCGCACGGCTATTAGCCAATCATCATCGCGCTCTCTCATTAATCTATTCAGTTGCATGTCTCGGTGAGGTGAATAATGCTTGCACATCATTCGACAGTCACTGGGCATGCGAAAGATGAAAAGCACAAAAGAGAGAGCGCAATAACTTCGACGTTGGTTTAGCTTGTGCGCTTGTATCAATGCAGCCCCTGAGGATGACCTACTGCCCTAGTGCGATGGCTGTGGTGATCTCAGAGTGCATTGAACTGTAGGGAGACAGAATTGTGGAGGAGAGGAAAATGTAGCTGGTGCTATTCACCTGCGAAAAGAATTCATTGATCCCCAGCGAATGGCATGTCTGGGGAAAGTGGATAGGATGCCGACTTGGCTTCCCAAACGGTTGCATGATTATGCAACCGCGTCGTTTGATCAGACTATGCCGTTGCTAACCGACATGATGCGATTTCCGGTGGAAATCTCATGGGTTAGCGAAATGGAGTTGCCGTATGGCGAAAAGGTAGCTGAATTTAATTATGCATTACTTGCATAGAACAATGAATTCAGCTACGCGTCCGTTATTGAAATATGTTTTACAGGTGAAATAGCTTGTAAGGGAAATAAGGGTAGAAATGACGCGCTGAAAGCGGTCGAAATAAGGTATGAAATTGTGGGTTGGTTCTCCATGTGGTATAGAGAACCCCCACACTATTACCGATGACAATTTTGAAACTGATTGGGCAACTCTGGTAAAACGGTATCAGAACAGATGATTAGAGGATAACCAATTTAGATTGAACCAAAGCTCGCTCAAAAATCGCCCGATGGCATCAAACTCCTCTTAGACACCACAAGTGAGGCGAAGTCTTCGTAAACAAAAAACATAAATCGCATAGAGTAAAGTCAATTGTGTTTTCTTATTCGGTGGCTAACCAAATTTCCGATCCGGTGGTTAATATACATGCGCTCCGCAGATTAAAACTTTTCTTTCACGCAGAGAGTGTTTGCTGCTATCGCGTAAAAAGAACTCTAGTGTAGCTTTAATTGAATGAATGCAATTATATCACTATGAACCACCATCATCCACATCGGCACTACAACCGGGCACCGGTCTGGGCCTTATTTAGCAAGTCCTGAGGCTTGTTAAATTTTCCACGATAATTTGTTTTCCCGGGCAAGGTCATTAGTCTTGCGCCAGAGGCTCCCCGACGGGGAATATCAGTATGAATATTTGTCATAAAAATTTGCACTCATTGGCTCCAGTTTGTTTGAATCCATCCCCCGAATGTACCGGTTGGTTCGAGTCTTGTTTTGAATTTATTCTTCAAAATCGAATGGCTGGTTCGGGTTTTTGCTTTAATTTAGCTCATTGGGTCGATACATTTATGAACCCTTCCCACCCAAACTGTCTATCGTTTAAATAAGTCACTGCCAAGGTGACTATTGATTTGAGTATAACTTTTTCAACCTATATTCCCTAATCCACCGGTTGGATCTGATTTTATTGACGAATACTCCTAATCATTGGTTAGTTCACATATAGAAAAAGAAGTTTTTAAGGATTCCGCTTCTAAATTGGGAATCGCACAACATATACACAAACATAATTTCGAAAGATAGACCTAAAATAGGAGTACGAACTAAAATCTAAATATTTTGAGTAATATATGATTCATCCTCAAATCGATTCAAGGTGCAAGAGAGTGCTCCTCAAGGTGACTAGTATTCTATGTGTGTATTTTTGTTTGTATTTTTTTTTTTTTGGTTTTTTATTGTTGTTTTTTTTTCTTCTTTTTTTAGTCCTCTTATTTATTTACAGATTAATATAAATTTACAAATTAACAATATTAAGAACCTAAATTAGACTTTCTTAGTATCTAACAATCCTTTTGAGAGTATACTTTTCTATTAAGGAAGACCATTAGATAACAAATTAATTTAGATAGCTTTTTGTAAATGAATACAAATAGTTGCCATACACTAATAAACAAAATAATTCTTAGCTGAAAAAGAAATCATCATCAAGGGGACATCAAGACCATATTTCGTTCTTTGCCAAAACACAGTTGTACTTGCAATGCTCATCGTGTCAATGATGCTCAAAAAATCGAGCACCAAGTCTATGAGCTGCAAGTAAACGGTCAGGCAAGACATCTCATATTTGACGGTATGTGACGAAAAGATATAAAATATTATTTGCCGGTTGGTTATTCACATTTAAATGGAAAGGAGCAAGCACTACAAGATTACTTCACGCTGCGATTTGAAATATAAATAAATATTACATTTCAAAATATCGCTGGCAACAACATGGTTTGAAATATAAATAAAAAATTAAATAAATAAATAATTGAGTAGTCAGTGTTTTGCTGGTCCAAAGAATAGGAAGTTAAATCAATGGTTTTGTGTATCTATTTTTATGGATGTAGAAAGTGAAATTCAAGAATTCAATTCTATTCCTCCTCATCGACACCCACACATGATGGGCAAACAGGTTTGCCTTCCATAGCGTAGAACGATTTACCTCGCACTGCCTTTTTGCAGTCCTAAATAAGTGTTGATTTTTGTTTGTTTGATTTTTTTTTGTTTTTAAATGAAATTAAAAATATAAAATTTAAACGGATTGATTAAATTAGAGATATTTGTAATCTTACCCTGCACACAAAGCAATCCGGATGCCATTGGGCATTTAGAGCGGATATATAATTCTCCATGATGGCACGATTGCATCCGTTACATTTAGGTGCGAACATCTCGAAGTAGTCATTACGACAGTAGGGTTTACCATCACGTTCATGGAAACCATCCTCACCAAATTGTTGTCCACATTGGGCACAGAAGAAGTGCTCCGTATGCCAGGTCTTATCCAATGCTGTGACGCATTTCTATAAGTAAACAATTATGAATGGAATTCATAGCCATGAAGAAATAGATTGGAATTTACATCTAAAATAGCACCATTACAATAGGCACACCGTGGACTAAACAAATTGTGATAATCCGGCTCACAATATGGGAAGCCTTCACGTTCAAAGAAGTTTCGGGTTCCCAGTTCTTGATTACAATGATTGCATGTGAAATGCTCTGGATGCCAAGTCTTCCCCAGAGCGGTGATCACTTGACCAACGATTGGTTTCTCGCATGCATTGCAGCAACCTTTCTGAACAGTATTAACACCTTGACGAGACATGTTCTCTTGTAAACTACCAAGCATAGAATCCAATTGATCGCCACCAACAATTGTAGCCGGATGATGATCCTCTACAATAGTCTCAGTAATTTCCGTTTGGGTAAGATGAGATATTCCCTTGTTTGGTTTGGCGTAGTCGGTAACAACGGCCTGATGATGGTGCGATCCCGAATTGACCTGCAAAAGCCAAAGGTGATTTTCGTGAATAAAATGCTAAAAAGTTGAAGGTTATACAAGTTATAATCCATTTTCAAATATGTTGTCCCGAGGTCAGTAGATACTTGACTTATTTTTTAGTAGCAAGACAAGTTATAAATTTCCGATGCCGCTGGATATCAATTCTTACGTTTGCAGCTGCCGGTGGTTTCCTTCGGTGCTTAGTGCGCGATCCAAATCGTTTGATGAAATCTTACAGACTGAAACAACTTTTATGTATACCCCCAAGACCTGAGCTAAATTTAAAAATGATGCTGAATATTGTTTGTAGATGTATGAGTTCCCAAAAATAATTTCCTTTTCACATCGCACACTGGTAAAAATGTTCACCCCTTTAGTCCGTTCCTCACCCGAAAACATCTTCGAATACATGTGTAGTTTTTTTATTCAATCCAACTTTTCATTTATGGCGGCTAATATGAGTACATATACCACGGCTATACAACTTGGAGACCAACTAGGTCTCATAGAGGACCGTGCGCCTAAATCACCCACATCCAAAATACCTTTTTCTCGATTCTTATTTTTCTTATTTTAATGTATAATCTTTACTGATAGGGAGGTAGAAGTTTATATGCGACCATGGCAAAGTGTAGCAACATTGAAAACGACTTTTATGGACACTTGTTCTTCTTGGTGTTGTAGCCAATTAGAAGCCAAGGTCCCGGGTAAAGGCCTCTGCAAGGACGATTATAAAAAACACTTGCCAACTAGGATGAATTATCACTTCACAAGGAAGAATGATGTGAGACACCATCGAGGATGCCAATAACTATCAACAGTGATTTGTTTTATTTTTAGTTGCTTCTAATATAATTCGCATACAAATACGTCTTTGGAATATCGTCGTATATGAAATAACCAGAATTTGCCACAGAAAGGCAAAACAGTTCTCTTCTTCCTCATCGTCATATAGCACTTTTTTTTTTAATCAAAATACTATTATTAAAACTGTGAAACGATTTTGCGCTTCCGAAGTCCGGAAAAATTAGAGAAGCCAAAGAGTTGGTGGCCGTGTGCAATATTTTGTATATTTTACTAATAAATATGCCTGCGCTCGTTCCCATCCGATTGAGGTAGATGATGCGAAGATCGATTGGGGGGTGGGGGACGAAAAATGTGATGATACATGAGAGAAGTCATGGAGGAAGATTTGTTTAGAAATAAAACAAATTAATAGATTTAAAACGGACACTTGTCACGGAGATCATGATTATTCGAAAGCATCACACGTCTCTACAATACGCTTAGTCATTTATGTTGCTTCTTGAATGATTTGTTCTGCCCTCTTGGTTTAGCAGCACTTTAACTTAAGTAAGAAGTCAAAATTGATTGTGATTTTGGATCAAATATTGAGAATAATATTGTAACTTCATACAAACCTGCAACATGGCAAAATACATTCAGAGAAATAAATATCCGAACATTATTATTCGTAAGACGCGTTTAAATCAAATTTTCATAAAACAATGCCAACTTTTCCTACCCACTCTTTCCTCCGACCGCACTATGCTTTGACATATAAAAGTATAAATAAACCCGATTGAGATATAAAAGAAAAAACGTGTTGACTTTGCGACAAATGTAATGTCTGTGCTTTAACATTTAATGACGCACCTCTAGATCTCTTCTGTACACGTGTTTGGTGTAATCCAAAAAGTAACGCCCCTGGATTATTTTCTTTTTTCTATAACCGGAATCCTTGATTTGTTTTTACACAAACTCGCGCACAAAAAGGGATTTTAAGGTACGCTAGCTGCCTTTCGAGTTTATGGGTAATGTGCTGTTGCCTGTCACTAAAAGAGAGATGGAAGAGGCTGTACCACACTCAATTTGACAACTCTTTGCATAGTTATGTGGCGGTTCCGCCAAACCCCACTATACTTACCCGAAAAACCCCCATAACTGCCACCCAACTTCCTTAAGTTTTTGCTAATGCAATCGCATTAAGCACCTGCGAATGCTCCACGCATCAAATTGATCAAGTTTATTTAGCTAAAAGCCCCTAGAAGAGAATTCTTACATGCATGCATAACTTCGCATTTAAGGGGACATTCCGGTTTGTTCGGTTCAAAAAATCAAATTTTTTTTTGCTTAATCGATAGTTTTATACTTCAAAAATAATATGTTAAAATTTGGAAACGAAATCTTAGGCGGTTCCAAAGTTATAGGTCATTAAAGGGTCGGGTCTCCCGCGGGTACAAATTCGTATCATAGGTGGCAACTACCGTGTATTTAGAAAGATGCAGACTATCCATTTATGGGCATTAATTTACTTCGCTGTTGGCTTGGGCCAACTGCCACTTCTTTGAATATGTCGCAATCTTGTGCGACTGAACAAGATGTTCATAAGCGGTAATGGAATAGTCGCTCCTGTGTATGTTGTTTTTACATTCGAGCGTACTGCGGGTGACCTGCGATTGCCTGAGTTTTAGTTAGTTTCATATATATGAAACTAACTTGCCCGTTGCACGGTGCTGGTGGTTTTTTCTTGTTTGGTGACTATGGAGGATGTTCCTACCGGTGACGTCGCGGGGTAGGTATTTTTGATGTTTCTTTATTTCTTTTTCATGAGGAGGAAGAAGTATTTAGTGTAAACGGGGTCTCAGAGCGTGCAGTGCTCGCGTTTAGGTGTCCGTTTCATACGTTTCTCTACGGTAAATTTTTCTAACATAATGTTTAAAAACGTTTAAGGTTCGCGTAAGTCAGGGGTGCGTCCAGGGAGTCGATATAAAAAACGAAAAGGATTTATGGGAACTGTAAATGAACTGGCAACGGAGTATGCGACTACATCGGCACAAAAATGGGTTACATCGCCCGACTTCGATCCAACGGTCACAGTGACGGCAGTATACGTGATGTTACATTTTTTTCAGTTTTTTCCGAACTTTCAAACATTATAAAGTGTAAAAACTGTGACGGTTCGATAAACTCTTCAAAAAAATTTGAGAAAGGCCTAGGATTCAAACTGATCGTCGAATGCAACTGTGGTGAGAGGGTCATCGAGTCCTGTCCACGAATCGCCAACAAAGCTTACGAAATTAATCGTAGAATAGTATTCGTAATGCGCATCTTGGGTGGCGGGTTAAATGAATTACATTGTTTCACTTCACTGATGGATATTGGCGAATTTACGAAACACATCTACTACGCTGCTCTCGATAATGCACACACCGCTTGTATCGGCGGTTTTTCTTCCGTGATAAAAAAGGCTAGCAAAGAAGAAAAAGAAAAAAATGATGAAAGTGAAGATAAAAAATGTACTTCTTCTGGAGATGGTAGTTGGGGCCAAAAGGGTCATACTGCTAATTATGGCATTATGGCATTGATCGGCAACTAAACAAACAAAGTTCTCGATCGTACTGTGAAATCGCGTTATTGCCAAGGCTGCAACCTTATGAAAACAAGGAAGGCACCCCTGAATATGATACTTGGTGGGATGAGCACGAACCAGTTTGCACATTGGATCACAATGGAAGTTCGGGTAAAATGGAGCAGGACGGAATGTTAGAGATGTTCGAGCGCGCTTTTGATCTGCACGGCCGCATTTACGAAAGGTACGTTGGAGACAGGGAGGTAAAAATAATGAATGCGCTGCAGAAATCATTTCCAAACGTTGTAAAGGCCGAGCGTATCAATCACGTGGGAAAGCGAATCGGTTCGCAATTACGCGGTGTCATAAAAAAAGCAAAAAAAAAAAAAAAACGACCAATTAGGAGGAGCTGGTCTTGGCAAACTTACGGGAAACATGATAACAGAACTGGCGACTTATTACGAACTTGCGATTAGACGCAATGCTCACTCTGCTGAAGAAATGGCGAAAGAAATTTGGGCAACATACTACCACAAAATATCAACCGATGAAAATCCGCAACATAAAAACTGTCCAGAGGGCCCGGTGTCATGGTGCAAATGGAAACGCGCGGAAGCTGCGAAGCTGTCGTTCCACCACGACAAACCTCCCTTGGATCCTAAAGTACGAACAGCTATTTACCCCGTTTACGTAAAACTGCCAGCTCCCGATTTGTTAAAAAAATGCGTGGGAGGTTTCACGCAAAATAACAACGAAAGTTTCAATGCTACTATCTGGCAAATGGCGCCAAAACACACATACATCATCATCATCGGCACTACAACCGGGAACCGGTCTTGGCCTTATTTAGCAAGTCCTGAGAGGCTTGCTAAATTTTCCATGATAGTTTGTTTTTGCGGGCAAGGTCATTAGTCTTGCGCCAGAGGCTCCCCGACGGGGAAACGAACCCCGGTCTCCCGCGTGACAGGCGGGGATACTAACCAGTATACTATCGAGGAGCTGAAAACACACATACAGTGGTAAGAAAATCATTGAAGTTGCGGCTCTTACCGCAGCTTGTATGTTTAATGAGGTGTTTTTACCCGTATTGCTAATAATGCAAGTTATGGGCATCAAAATTGGGTACGCTGCGAGATCGGCTGCAAGACGCTGACCGCCTAGTATACAACTCGCACGAGACCTAAACAGCGAGGGAAAAGGCGAAAATGCAACTGGAGGACCAATTCGAAGTCGTGGAAGAAATTGTTTATGGTCCAGGAATAGATGTCTAGCTGTTAGTATAAAAAATCCCGATGATTTCATGAAAAAAATCACTTTTATCTTTTGTAATTTATCTCCAAACTTTGAATGCGTTTTTCTCGAAACGACTTTTTTGAGTGCGGTGTAAGCGATGATATGAAAACGGTGCATGCGATTCTTATGAAAGTTCGCACACACATTTTTTAACAAGCACACGCAAATAGTGAGTGAATTACTTTTTTATTTATTTATTTATTTTTTTAGTTATAACTAAAAAATAGAGTAAAAAAGGGCCGAAAAATCAATTTTTTGTCAATAGTCCGCAATTTGGTTTTTTTTTTATCAATCTTAAAATTTTTTCTCTCACATAGGGTTGAATGTATTTAAGATTGATAAACTTTTTGCATTATTCGTATTTTTTCCCCGGGGACGAAAATAACCTTTACACGAGCAGAACGGGTGGCTAACTTTGAACACCTGGAGGGGGGAGTTTCCGGTTCCAGAGTGACTCGACAAAATTTACAAACGTAGTCGAAAGATGAATAAAATGTTTAAAAAAAAAATGTTGTTATATCTTTAATCATCATCATCATCAACGGCACTACAACCGGGAACCGGTCTTGGCCTTATTTAGCAAGTCTTGAGGCTTGTTAAATTTTCCTTAATGATTTTTTTTTTCCGGGCAAGGTCATTAGTCTTGGGCCGGAGGCTCCCCGACGGGGATTCGAACCCCGGTCTCCCGTGAGACAGGCGGGTACCACTATACTACCGAGAAGCCTATATCTTTAATACTTTCTCTTAAAAAAAATCATGAAAATAACCTATTTTTTTGACCCGACAAACCGGAAAGTCCCCTTAAAATTCCCTATAGGAATTCTCTCCCAACTTATCATAAATTCCCTGGAAGAAAATTCATCAGTTCACATATAATACAACCGCATTATCAGGGAATCTTACCCTTGAGTTGGCTAATCCCAGCCTCAACATGTGTACAATAAAAATTACCTACATACACATGGGCTGGCGACCCTAATACCCAATGATAAACAGTCCAACGCAGCTGCATGTAATTAGCGCAATAAACGTTGAGACTAATTCCCTAACTCGCACCATGTGCAAACAAAAGAACGCTGTCGTACAAAGGCCTTCTGGCGATACCATAAGCAATCCACATCGTTTGTGGTATCCCAAATGCATTTCTCATTTAATGAGTTCTAGCTTATTTATTTAGCTGACCCTAGTCACAGACCGATGCATTAGGTCGCTTCTCCTTTGTTCTTTTTCCCTCGCTGTAGGTTTTGTTTATCCTTGCTGAAATGCATCGATAAACACGGTAATGCGTACGAACACACATACAAACCACTGCACCAAAAGATCCCATTTCCTTGGTGGACACACCCTTAAGAGAAAATTTTTCTCTTTCTCTTCCGTTCCTTAACCCTACCCGAGGATGGCATTCAAGTCAGAGTTCTATCCTCGGGGAGTCCAATTACATCCGCCGACCGCGCAGGTCGTGCCGCTTCCACTCCCCGGTGCGCACGGGGACGCGTATAAATCTCAGTCTACGACATGTTAACAAAAATAACAAATACTACCTCGGAAATTCCGTAACATCTAATCGGTAAAGAAGGAAATAAAAATTAAAGTGTAAATTTGGCGTCGTTTCTCAGGCGCCAAGTGCTGAATAAAAATATCGACTTTCGTGTGTCGGCTTAAAAGTGTATTAATCAAAACTATTTCTGTGGAAAAACTATTATAAGAAAAAATAAAGATCAATTTCTATACGTATCAGTGGTGTTACTGTGTTTCATTTAACTTGTTTCCTGTGTTGTGAAGTTTTGTTTTGTGTCGTTTTCCTTGCAAACAGTTATTTATGGAGGACCTTTTAGAACTGGTGGAGACGAGGTAGAACCCCGTGTCGTACGCCGGCACAACGACTTCGTTCCCCACAGTTATCCCTAATGGAACATTACATACGTTTACGTTTTTTATAATACGCATGCACAAAAAACATTTTTCGATATTTTTACATTTCACTCCAGATTGCGGACGGAAAAGGGAGAGGGTAAGTAAAGGAGGTACCGATGTACATTGATCTTAAATGCCTAAAGAAGTAACACATGAACAAGCAGAGTATTCCACATTCGTGTAGTTCGGCTACAGAAGGAGTCTGTGTTCACATGGTAATTAGCCATATTTGCAGAACACAATGGTTGCTCGATCATTTTGGTAACGTCTTTTGTCAAAAAAAATGCTACAATAGAGGAAAATGCAGTCCTTTTTGGAGCAAGCCAGGTTGCAATGGCTCTCCTAGACAAAATATCAACTGAAGTGTAGCGAATGATTTGTGAGAAGTTCTCTCAAACTATAGTGACGGATTTCGAACACCATATTCACCACTAACTCCATGTTTTCTTCAGTATCGAGCGTTGCAGGCGGCGCGGATGAGACAAGTCTTCAACTACTTCACGGCCTTTTATAAAAACCCTATCCACTCAAATGCCCTTGTTCTCGATAATATAAAGTCTTTGTTTCATCACCAGGATCCGGTCTTGGCCTTATTTAACAAATATATAATACATAATTTGCCTTTCGGCGACAGGACCTTATTTGTGGCTTAAGTTATGATTATGTGTCTTACAAAAAAAAAACGCCCTAGCTTTTCCCTCAAGTGCATATGAGTGGTCAACGATGTCAACGATATTTGCGTATATCTTAATAATATCGTTGCCATTACCATCACCAGTACTACAACCGGGATCCGGTCTTGGTCTTATTTACCAAATCTCTCCACCGGTCCCGATTTCGAGCCGATGTCATCTAGTTTAGCACTCCCAGGCTCTGGGCGTCCTGGTCTACGCTATCCCTCCATCACAGACAAGGTCTGCAGCGCCGTCTCCTTCCATACATCCTGCCACAAAGGACTTTCCGGGCAGGCTCCTCTTCGCTCATTCGAGCTAAGTGTCCTGCGCACCGGAGTCTACCGATCTTGATTTTTCTTACAACTATACCAGGAGGAACATCATGCACATATTTTGAAGAATAACCGACCGAACTTTTAGCAATTCGCCATCGCGTAATCGGCATCGTTCTCGAAACTCTGTCGACGTTCGAAGATAACGGCATTTTGTAATATCAGGGGCATCGGTTTCACCAAAACGAATGTAAACGCCATTCACCAATATTTGCAAACAGCGAAACCCGATATCCTTGCCCTAACTAAGACCCAGGTCAATTCGTCAACTGATTCGACATATCTTCGTTGCTCAGGATACTACTTGCATTGGAGATTCCGTTTTAAAGGTGAAGCCTGCGTCTTCACGCGGTTCGATCTGGCTTGCCAAAGGATGGAGGCGTTGGAACCTAGTAACTTGGGCATCATATGGTTGAAGGTCATCCTGGGGAATTCTATTAAATTCTTTTATTGTCTTTATCGCTCCCCGAATGATGATCGACCAGCGACATTTTTCGAACATCTTTCACATACCGTCGACCGGATACAGACCAAGCACCCATCTTCTGAAATGGTCGTCCTTGGCGATTATAATGTAAAGAACCCCGACTGGTTGGTACATTCTAACAGAACCGACGAGGCTGGGAGGCTAGCGGGGCTGTTTGCTGTTAGCTGCAATTTGACTCAACTCGTGGAGGAACCTACGTCGGCCGCGGACATCCGAGGTGATTCTGCGAATACCCTGGATCAATTTCAGACATCTGGACCGAGAATTTATACCGTGGTGGTTGCTGTCCCACTGGGAAACTCAGATTGGTATTGGTCCCTCATCCACTTGCGTTTCAAGCGAATAACCGCCCTGGGCAGTTTCGCCATGTATGGAAGTATGGGGCTGCTAACTGGGACGATTGCGAGATTTCTTCGCATCCTTTCCGTGGTCGGAGGTGTACTTTGGAGACTCCGATTTTAACGCATGCGCGGTCACGAAAATTATTTTTCTCTGGATGGAGATTTACATTCCGCATTCCATCAAACGAAATTAGTCTGATAAACTTTGGCTTGATAACAAATGCAAGCAGATTACAGAGGCAAAAAATAGAGCTTTTAAACAATGGCGCTCCGATCCCACCGAGGTTAACAGACTAAGTTTTGTTAGAATCAGAAACGCGTGTAACCAGGCGATTGATACTGTCAAGAAGGCTTACAACGATAGAGTGACCAACAAACTCCTTGAGTGCCCAACTGGTTCGCGTCCCTTCTGGTCAATGACAAGGGGTGTCAGTAGTAACTTTGCTTCCTCCTCTTTTCCTCCGTTAGTGGTAGGCGGCGGGACAATAGTCACAAATTCAAAAGATAAAGCTAATGTGTTCTCGAATTTATTTATTATAATTCGAATTCAAACCTCGATGCCGGTCTTTTGGGGCCACCTGTGAGCTCGTCGGTACGGTTTTCGATGTGGGATGTGAGGTTCCGCCCGCACACTATTCAACGCATTCTGCGTGGGTTGGACTATAGGAAAGCAACATGCCCGGATGGAATACCTGCAATAGCCCTTAAGAACTGTGCTCGGGACTGTCGCCGGTTCTTGGCAGACTCCTTCGCTTATCCTAGGCACGGAGGACACTTTTTCATCATTATTATCGGCATTACAACCGGGATCCGGTCTTGGCCTTATTTAGCAAGTCTCTCCACCGGCATCCGGTCCATATCCGAAACTTGTTAAATTGCCCATAATAATTCATTCTTCCGGACAAGGTCATTAGCCTTACGCCAACCTTTCTCGGGATGTCGCTGCATGCATTGGTTCACTACTTGGCGGGTGCCAAAGTAGCTATCCGGGGCTGTCACGTGGAGACTGCATGTCAACTTGGATTAAACAGGGACAAGGATCGTCCTGGATTGAAAGCAGAGACTTGTATTCAGATATGTATGCGGTTAATTCCAGGGTGCCTCAAGGTTCCTAGCCTTGTTTTATCTTCACATAATTGATTTGTTGGAGTCAACGGATAACAGGGTGTTCAGTTTTGTGGATGGTAATACGCTTGTTTCCTTGTGATGTATAAAGCCACAAAAAATTGGGTATAAAACAACTTGGTTACCTGTTTTTCTCAGTGTGGGGGCGTCTATTATTTCGCTTCCAAAACTTCTGCTAGGACTCCTCTTCTTCTTCAGCGGCTGTTCCACCACCTGTGGTTCCTCTTCAGGTTCCTCCCTTTTAACACGACCTGGGTGGCCACCGCCAACTGGCGACTTTTGAGAGAAGCACGATGGATAGATTTGGCCAATCCAAGTCTAGACACTTGCGTCTGTAAACGGCGCTCCACACAAGGAAAGAGTTTTTTCTTTTTCTGGGTTTTTCTTTCTCTTCGTTTAATTTCCAAACATTTTTCTTTTTACAATTTATTCTTTTTTCTTAGACCAAAACGGGGAAATTTACTCTTTCAAAATTATTTCGTAATTATAACATTTTTCTTTTTACAATTTCTTCTCAACAGAACAATTAATACGGGAAACTTCTTTTTCTTCCTCCTTCAACTGTGTAACCGAACTCTCAAAAAAACCGTATCTTAAAAACAACAGTCAACAACGGAATCAAAACAAACTTGTTGTTCCTTTCTCTCCCTCTCCATTAACATCCACTCCGAAAACAGAAATCGAACTTGCACACGATCCACACTCGAACAGGAGTACGTTCGCACATTCAACATGTGGATCGTGTGCCTTTCCCACCACCTTACCATCAAATTATATTAAAAACCAAATTATATTAAATGCAACTAAAGGATGGGGGTGGCGGAAGCCGCACGTAACATCCTCATTTTCGAGTGATCGGCCGATTGGTGCATCAACGGCGCATCAGCTAAGATGTACTCAGATCGACTCTCTGAATCGGGGTCTAGAAAATATCCTGCAGTGGGGAAAGGCCAATCTCGTCGACCCCAATGCAACCAACACAATATACAACATTCAGAAAGAAAAGTGGGTCATCGGTTCCACAGCTGATGATAAATGGCCAGGCCCTCAAATCTGCGGAAAGCTTGAAATTGCTCGGCGTCACGATCTGTGGGAATGTGTCGTGGCATAAACACGTATCATAAACGACAGGTCTCTCTCTGGAAAACCGAGTTATCTTTTTAGAGCCAAGAAATATTTTACTCCGGCCCAACTTCTTCTTCTTCTGTATAAATCTTAAATTAG
Source organism: Microdon myrmicae (assembly GCA_963931805.1). Classification (NCBI taxonomy): domain Eukaryota; kingdom Metazoa; phylum Arthropoda; class Insecta; order Diptera; family Syrphidae; genus Microdon; species Microdon myrmicae. The sequence goes on from OZ007497.1 coordinate 138,033,411, forward strand.
ATCCGGGCTCGAATACTGCTCTCATGTTAGGAGCTTCGCTCCTAAGCACGCCCTCGACCTATTTGAGAGCGTACAAAGACGAGCGATCCGCCTGGTCGTGGACTCGACTCTGACGTTGGGAATACAATCGCTATCACATCCAAGGCCCGCAGCCGTTCTCCGTCTGTTTTACAGATATTATCACGGGTAGTGTTCTTCGGAGATTTGTGGTATTGTTCCGCGCAATTTGGTTTATATGGGCTCCACAAGACAATCCGAGGGATTGCTCCAATTTGCGTTGATCGACGGCCCGAACGTCCCTTCATCAGAACTCGTTCGGCTACAGAGTGGGAAAACCGTGTAACTCCCTTCCCGCGCGAGTGTGCCCGGAGCGCTACAGCCTGCAACTGTTCAAAAAGGAACTGCAACAGTTATTAGGTGGCATCTCGGGGAACCCACTCGGCGCAGTTAAAGACATAAATCTAAAGAGAGAAAACTAAAGTGATCTCATCTCAACTGGTGGTAGGCGTGTGACGAAGAAAGGACTTTAAGTTGCCAAATATAGTATGCCTCTCAGGCGCAGCGCTTGCCTTCACCCCGTCATTCCTTTCACTAGTTTTGCTGTGTGGTGCGTAGTTTTCGCAGGCGCCATCTCTTAGTTAAACCGAAAAAAACGTAGGCACACACCTGGTATTGATCTCCCCTATTGGCCGTAAACGATGATTGCTTCTTTTGACATATGTAATGCTTCGCTAATTGCGGCTTGGTTTGAGTTGGGTCATCATCCAATAACTCCTGCAATTGGTCGTCTTCACATTTTTGCGATCTAGCATGGCGTTCACTGTCTTTCACGTTGAAATCACCACTTTTAAACTATCGAAACTATGCCTCACATATTCTAACTTGACTTTCAACTGGCTTTTTCTTTTGATTAAATAAGAAAAGCAATGCGTGCCGCAAATGTGTTTTTTAGGCACAAAACTCCACTTGATCACTGAACAATAAAACAAAGACGCTAGTTTTTGGCGGACTCACCTTGTGTGTGTTTGTATTGGGTTGTACTGCATGAAATTTCCGATTTTCGCTCGGTCCGAAATAAGAAGTTCTTGAGTGAAGATCTGTGCCAGAACGTTTTATAAAGAAATGTGGTGCGTAGGCTTGACGTGTGGGAATTTTAGGGTTCGTAACAAGTACGTTATTTTTTTGCTAGGGATTGTTTACCATGCAGTTAAAATTCGAACCCTCTTCCTTTATGAATTTAAAATAAGACATAATGCGTCAATGACAATGAAAAACAATAATGACGCATTTGAGGATGTAGCGGTAAACGAACGCACTATACAACGTTGGTTTGGAATGTTGGTTCGGGAGATTTCAGCCTCGAAAATGAACCACGTGGGACGTAACGCAAACGTTATTTTACGACGATTTTTTAAGAGGAACGGTGGATGCGGACCCAACGAAATCGGTGTGAGAGATTGCACAAAGCATGGGAGTATCCCCAATGACAATAAGTCAACGCCTTTCTCTCATAGGAAAGGTAAAGAAACTCGAAAAGTGGGTACCCCATGAACTGAACGATTCCCAAAAATTACGGCGCCTGGAAATCTGCACATCGCTTAGATTAAGAAACCAAACTGAGCCGTTTTTGCACCGGATTGTCACCTGTGATGAAAAATGGATTCTATATGAAAACCGTAAAAGACGGGCAGTGGTTGGATGCAGGTGAAAAACCAAAACACACCCCCAACCCCGATCTTCACCCAAAAAAGGTTATGGTGACAATTTGGTGGATATCGAAAGGACTAATTCACTATTCATTTCTTCAATCAGGAGAAATGATAAACGCTATCAAATATTGTGAGGAAATCGACATATTGTATGCCAAATTGGTGGACAAGCAACTTGCGTTGATCAACAACTTTTGCATAACAATGCTAGACCATGCCTCACAAGTAACGGTGCAAAAACTGTTGCAGCTGGGATTTGAAATTCTTTCGAATCCACCGTACTCTCCTGACATTTCCCCAACGGACTACCATCATTTCCACAATCTAGATTCATTTTGCCGGCAGAAGATCTTCCGGAACCGAGCAGAGGTCATAAGAGCCTTTGAAGATTCCATTGCCTCAAAAAGTCAGTACTTCTACGAAAAAGGAATATTTGACCTTGTATCACGTTGGAAGAGTGTCATAGATGCCAATGGATTCTATCTTGATTGAATAAAAATTTACGAAAAAATAATATTGGCTTTTAAATTTTACTATAAAATCGGACATTTCATATGGTGCAACCCAATAGCTAAATAACAGACGAACAAAATGACATGTGCGTCTAATTAATACGCTGCGTACTTTTCGCTGGCGCATTCCCTTAGTTAAACCGAAGATCACCATGGATACGGTCCTTGGAAAGCCGTAATATTTCAAGTAATTTGGGTTGTATCCGCTCGACAAGTCAATTTGAATAACCGTATCAGTTCGCATTTCATCTCTCGGCGTGTACATCTCTCTATTAAAATTCTTTTTCTTACAGAACGACAAAATTGTATCTTATTAAGTACAAATGTTTTCGGAGCGCTATAATTTGCAAATTTTCAAAAATTACTTTAACAGTTATCTAAAGCACATCAAAGCACTGATCCAGCATTACAATATAGTTTCATTTTTGCCGAGGGTAATATAGATATATATATATATATATATATATATATATAAGGTAGAACTGCACAACACTTTACCAGGTCAGGTTCATATTCCCCTACACTACACTGATATCTGCTTTCCCAAAAGTCTCTCCCTTTCCATCAGCGAAGTGGTTTAAATTACCCGTTTATAAAAAACAACTTTAGGATTTCTTTAAAATGTATCACTTGTTTTAGTGCTCTCAGTAAACCAGTGTAACATAATCAACTCAAATTATGACTACGTATTAGAAAACAAAAAAAAAAAAAAAAGTTACAAATTTCAAAGTAAAATAATGAAATTATAAAAATTGCAAAAACAAAAAACAAAAAAAAAAATTCAGAAACATATCCATTCAAAAACTAATATAAAAATGACTCTGCTAAGATGTTGTAAAAGCTGTAATTTTCTTGATCTATCCTCGGGCAAGAATGCAGTCTTTGATGAAATGCTTTCCAATTTCATCAAAATATATCAACGTCACCGTATACCAAATAATGAACGAATAAAAGCCTTGGCGCTGCCGAAATATACGCGAGAAAAATTTGAACACCCACCCAAACCTATACTGACAACGTCTTATTCATACCTCACAAAAGCGGATGAAACAAGAACGGAGATACTGGCATTTCCTCAACCTCGGTATAGAAAACTAAATACTTTCAATCTCATCTGATTTACCTCGAAACAAGTGCATTACAGAAAACTAGCCGAAACCTTAAACACATATGCGGATCTTCTACCACCAGAAAACCAAGATGCCCTGAGAATGTTAATAAACAAAAGTAATTCTTCGTTTTACAGTCGCATCGCCAAAGACAGACGAATTACACCAAGGTGAAGTAAATGATTTTTTTAACTTCACTAATATTTATCTCTATTATTATGTAGACGTCCTAAGCTAAGAAGGATAATCTGCCCAATACCACTTATAGACTTTCTGATGGAAAGAAAGAGACGCTTAATGCATATATCCAAACTAGCATTACCTAAAAAATATCCCACAGCCGAGGATGAAGAAACAATACCGGTGAATATAACATCTGACTTACCCACTGAGAAGACCTATTTTTGTTGTTTATTTATATTTTTTATTAAAGCGCAACGAGATTAGACAAGTGGCCAGCTCGACGTTTTTGAGACTCTGTACACCGATTAAGAGAGAAGAAGTATGTGTAAACCCCCCTTGGAAGCTTACACCCAAGCTAAGCGAATATAAACCAACTGCTCGACTATTAATTTTAAGCAAGCCAAAAGTGTATAAATCAGATACAAATTGCTATCCACTTCCACGACCCGTCAATCAAAACGCGCTTAAATATAAAGCAACTGAGCGGATTCAATTACTTGCACGACCTAAGACGAACAATCTGATGGATAATAGTTATTGGGAATATTTTATGGTATCTAAAAGGGCACTCAGAGCCACAGCCAGTGAACGTATTAAAACCCTTGCAAAACCAAAAAACCGTAAATACACAAAGGACCGTGGAAACATACTGCATGTTTCACGCCGAGCTCTTAGGGCACACGCATCTCAGCGCATAAAATACTTAGCCATGCCAAAAAAATACTCGTACTACTCCGAAACGGATGATATGTGATTCTTACTCTAGGATCAAGAACTTTAAACGAAAATCCCACTCGAACGAATCAATTACCTTACTTTATTTCACTTCCAAAAAAGTAACGCCATTGACGGACAGATTGGGTACTTCCAAGACAGTTATTGAATAACAAAAGCAAACTACGAAAATCAAGACAGCCATTGATAATGAAGACTTGCTTGATTTCCATCGTTTTCTTTCGTGTCATGTCTGAAATGTTAACTCGAAAAGGCAGAGCGAAAAAAAAAATACAAACAAAATTAAAAATTGTACTGTCTACATTTATAATAATTAAAAACAACGTTGTTATTGTTTTCGAATCAAATGTCATGTCATTTATGCGTAAAAATGGAATATTAAGTAGTTTTGAAAATGATTATTTTGAGAAAGTTCTTTAGCTTATTGGTTGCGCAGAAAAGGGATTCTGGGGCACATTTAATGGTAGAGCAAGGTACGAGTGGATAAAGGGGAAGGTAATTTCTATTTTATTTGTTGGCCTGTAGGCACCCGAAAGTTCATGACCTCACCGACTCGACTCCGCCATTGTTCCCTGTCATGTGCACTATCCTTCCACGTTCGACCATCCGATCCGATCTCCTCGAGGTCCAACCTAACATTGTCCTCCCATCTTCATCGTGGCCGTCTTCTCGGTCTCTTTCCCGTTGGTCTACCGTCAAGAATTCTATGCACGGTTCTATCGTTGTCCAATCGTGCTATGTGTCCGACCCATCTTAATTTTCGCGACTTGATTACTCTCACTATTGTAGGTTTGCCGTATAGCTCTTCCAATTCGTGGTTGTGGAGTTTCCTCAATTGTCCTGCCTCCTCGTCATATTTGCCGCCAGAGATACCCCTTAGAACTTTATTCTCGAATACGCGGAATTTGTTTTCTTTGTTTGTGAGAGCCCATGTTTCGCATGCGTATAGAACAATCGGCATGATTATGGTTCTATAGACACGGAGTTTTATATTACGTGATAGCAGTTTGGATTTCAGCAATTTACTGACTGCATGCCAACAGCGATGCCGGAGTGTAGTCTTTTGTTAATTTCCTTCGACGTTTCGTTACTGGCCGTCAGTATTGTTCCCAGATATTTAACCCTTATGTCAATGACCAACTTTACCGACAGTAGTCAATGGCCGGGTACCCGGGTACCCACATATAGAAACATTGTTTTAACAATGTTAAAACAAATATTTTGCAATAGATTTTAATTTGTTTATCAGAAACAAATATATTGTGAATATTTTATGTATTTTATATAATTATTTTTTATAAATATAAAGAATTTTGACTATCTGCGGCTACAAAAGGCCTATTGAAATCGGCGCAGAGCAAGGTCAGGATCGGCAGGTGTGTAACAAATTCAGTTATACCTGCTAGAGGGATCTCGAGTATTCGGTTGACGAATAACTTGTACGGTCAACTTTCTATTTATAACTTGCGAGTTTATGGTGAAACCATTCGAATCCGGCATTAGAGAAAGCGGGGTTCAGTCAGCGTCCTTTGTGCATCTGAGCATCTTCAAAATGACGACTTTGTTGACACGTGCTCAATTCAACAGGTAATAATATTAAAATTAATATTGTTAATGTATTTAATAATGTTAAATAATTTTGTTGTTGTATTTTTGTTTTTATAAAACAAGAAAGGCCTGTCGGCAATGTGAAAAGCCGGTTTGCGACGAACACGCAACTACGTTGGTTGAATGTAATGCATGTCACAGAAGGCCTTCTGAATAAATTTGTTTGTTAATTTAAATGCATTTTTATTGTTTTTCATTAATTATTAGTTATTTAAATAGTTAATTATCAATAATTAATTATTAATTAACTATTTAACATTCAATTTTGCATAATTCTTCATCATTCTCAATGCTTTTTAAATGGGGTACCCGGGTACCCGGTCGTGGAATACAGAATACAATTTTTTAAAATGTCAATTTGAAAGTAAAAAAAAAGTTTTTTCATTGAAATTTCGTAATTATCATTCAGAAACGTTTGAATGGAGATGATCTAAGACATGGGACCGAAATTCGTCTACTAGGCCGAGCAATCGTGAAATTGCGACGAAAAGGGTACCCGGGTACCCAGTCATTGACATAAGGGTTAAATTCCTTGACATTTTTAAATATCTTGCCCATGACGTTTATATGTGTTCTCTGAGGTCCACCTGCTCTCGTCGTAATCATGTACTTCGTTTTGTCTTCGTTTATTTCTAGGCCCACCACTTCTGCTGCTTGCATGATGATTTCACAGATTTTACTTATAGTTTCGAGATTATCGCCCAGAACGGCGATGTCATCCGCGTACGCGAGCACTTGTGTGACCCCGTTCAGGGATGATCCGGCCGTGTTGTCGTCTTGTACCTTTCTGATAACATACTCGAGGACAAGGTTAAAAAGGCATGGTGAGAGGCCATCCCCTTGTTTTAGTCCGTCCCGGATTTCAAATGGTTCTGAGAGGTGGTTTTCTATTCTAACTCGCCCATTGTTTTCGTTCATGCAGATTTGAATGAGGGCGGCATATTTTTTCGGGATTCCCAGCTCAACTACAATATGGTAGAGTCTTTGCCTTGCGACTGAGTTTTTGAAGTCAACGAACAGTTGGTGAACCGTCTCTCCGTATTCCCACTTCTTTTCCAGTAGTTGCCTTATTGTGAACATTTGGTCGCTTGTTGACCGGTTCCTACGGAATCCGCATTGGTAGTCTCCTAGTATTTCTTCTGCGTCGGTGTGATTCTCGTCAGTATGATACTTGTTAGTATTTTGTATGTGGTTGGGTGCAATGATATTCCTCTGTAATTTTCGCAGTCGGATCTGTCACCTTTTTTGAAAATGGGGACGACTATTGAGGTTTTCCATTCTTCCGGAATAACTTCTCTATCCCATATTGTTTTAATCAGTTGGTTGATCTTTCGAGCGGTTGCCTCTCCTCCATGCTTCACAAGCTCTGCCGGTATGCAGTCGACTCCGGGAGCCTTGTTGTTTTTCAATCGGCTTATTGCGTCTACAACTTCGTCGAAAGAGGGCTCAGGGATCTGAGGCTCGGTTGTATGTATGTCTCGTGCGTTTATTTGTGGTTGATGGGTGCGCATTCGCGTTTTTGCGTTTGAAAAATCTCGTTGTCTCTTTCCGAATTGTCGCGTATCTTTCTTCGTTGACTTCATCATATATTTCTAAGTGGATCACTCTGACGCGTTCACGTTGTTCGATCTTTGCCATGCACTCATCGTCAAACTAAGGCTTGGACTTGTTTTCTTAAGTCCTAATACCTTTTGGGCTGTTTGTTTGATGGTCCCTGATCGGTGCCCATTTAGTGTCCACACTGTTGGCTTCCTCTTCCCCACTCTTCCCATTCTCTAGGATCCTAAATCTATTCGTTAGTTCGTCTTGATATTCAGCCCTTTTGCGCAGGTCTTTTAGTTTATCAATGTCGAACTTTTTGCTCGTCTCCCATGATTGCCCTTGTGGGTTCGCTGCGAGTCGACTACTAATTTTACCCATCAGTAGAAGGTGATCGGAGTCGCAATCTGCTCCTCTATATGATCTTACGTCAACGATATTCGAGTGGTGTCTTTTGTCTATGAGGAAGTGGTCTATTTGGTTACGTGTTACGCCGTCGGGTAATATCCATGTGGCTTTATGTATTTACTTTTGCTTGAACATCGTGCTTTTCACTACCAGATCTTTTGACGCTACAAACGTAATAATCCGAATTCCATTATTATTTGAAACGTCATGTAGGCTTTCTTTAACTATAGTTGGTTGGAAGATGTCTTCCTTTCCAATTTTGGCATTGAGGTCCCCGAGGAGGATTTTAACATTGAATGATGAGATCCCATCAAATGCTTCCTCTAGGGTCTCGTAGAATGTGTCCTTCGTTTTTTCGTCCGTAGATCCTGTTGGGGCATGTACGTTTATAAATACATAATTGTACCATGGTCCCTGTATTTTTAGCACCGACATTCGGTCATTAATAAATTGCACATCTTTTACATGGGGCGTAATCTTCTTCCTTATGATGAAGTCGGTTCCGAGGTTATGTGTATCGGTACCTCCACACGCCAGTGCAAACCCGTTAGTTTCGATTACTTGATGTGGGATTCTGACTTCCCCAAGAGCGACGATGTCCATTTTATATTGTTTCGCGTTTTCTACAATCGTCTGCATCGCGCCTGGTTTATATAACGTTCGAACATTCCACGTGCCGATGCGTATATGCCGCTTTTTCCGTTTTTCCCCTACGTCTTCTTTTTGCGGAGTCGGTGTTTTCTTGATGATTTTTTCCCTTATGTTAGTGTCGGCTCATCACACCTACGCCTACCGGGTTTTTCATGAGATTGTTTTTTGTATATTGATTCTTCATTTTTGATCCCACGAGTCTTGGGGTTTCAAATAGTCCGCCATATCAGAGCCCCTCTTTGATATGGTAAGGTCTGTTTACTGCTCTGATTCGACCCGGTGTCAGAGAGGCGCCGTTATAATACAACCGGTAACCCCTGGCTGCAAACCATCCAATGGGCACGGTGACGCGTAACACCCTGGATTAGGGGTGGTCGATTTTTGTGTGTTACTCCTCGCTAGCCTGTCTGACATGGGTGGCCCTACTGGAAGCGTATGCTTCCGTCAGCATAGCCTGAGTGATTCATTGTAGTTTAAGCCCCCGCACCACGTCAAGGTTTCTACCAAGTGGGGGAAGGGGAAGGTAATAACCGTAGCGAATATTGATCGGCATCACTTTTGTCTATCTAGATATTACAATAAACTGGAAAAGAAAGAATTCTACAATCATCGTTATCATCGGCACTACAACCGGGATCCGGTCTTGGCCTTATTTAGCAAGTAAGATTTGTTAAATTTTCCATAATAATTATTAGCCTTGCGCCAAAATGAGGAGCTTGTAGCAGAAATATTCAGGATCTGTCCGGAACTGAAAATAAATAGGCTGGACTCCTTCCATACGCCATACATGCGGACTAACGAGACTCTGCATCTGCGAATTATACAAATTCCTCCTACTAATATCAACCGGCTCAAACAAATAAGATTTTACACAAGATTGCGATTGAGGAACCACATAAACAAATCGTCCTTCATTGCAAAAGATGCCAAGGCTCAGGACACTTGGCGGCCGTATGTCATCTAAGCATACGATGCGTAAAGGGTGCAGAGCAAGATCAACCTAGAGAATGCAAGGTCAGCCCGCGTGGGATAGAACCAGGAACAATCCAAGCAACAAACCCCGATGGATCCATTACAACGGAGAAAATCAGTGACATGCTGTAACTGCGGAGGACCCCACCCTGCTAACTTCTCGCAATATCCTCATAAGTTGAGGATCCTCCAAAGACGAACAACACTTATGGCAAGGAACAAATTTTCACCAACCAAGACAACATCACCTCAATCAACATATCCTACAAGTCCGAGAATGTCATACGCTAAGGTTGTCAAAGATTCCCATAACTTGACAAAATATCACCAATTCAACTGTCACGATCTTAATCTGGACATCACAGAATACATAAGTAGTTTACAGAAGATGTTGCCCACGCTGAAGCACAGCTCAGATATAGAAAAAAAGATCAGATTTTATATCTTATAATTTCACATATTCTTTCCCGTAATGGCTAATTTAACCATAATTTCCCTCAATGCAGAGTCTATATATACCAATAGTCGCAGACAACACCTCCGGTTGTTCCTTGACAAGTTTTCTCCAGATATTCTCCTCCTCTCGGAAACGTGGCTTAAACCAAACTCCCGAGTATCTATCACTAATTATGCACTTGTTTCTAATCCACCAACCACTGGACCTCGTGGAGGTACTGGAATACACAAGAAATTCCAATTTTCCGAAATTAGGTTCACGAACATAAATAATATTGAGCACACGGTAGTTAAAATCTTTTGCAGAAGCAACAAAGTGCTTGTACTGTCGTTCATACATTCACCCTGCTCGGCAGCCAAACCTCCCTAGTTCCGACATCACTGAAATAATTCAACAGTCTCTACCTTCACCTTTCATAATAAGAGGAGACAGGAATACACGGCATTCTTCATTCAACGACACTAAGTGAAATAAAAACGGTTGCCAACTCCTAGCACTCCTTCCACTCCATCCATATATTTACGCGGACTGTCCATTACAGCCAACATGTATCTCCAATTCTACTTAATCAACAATAGTTTTTTTTCCTAAAATCCGTAGGTATCTACTCAGCTAATCACCCTACAGTATTCATCGAATTCTCATCCGATCATGGGTCCGTCCACACCACTGTCCAAATCCCTGCCCTCGAACCACGCTACTCATTCAATCCGATCCCCAAATTTCTCCAGGACAAACTGGAGAAGAGTCAATAGGGACATTGCTGCCAGTTTTACAGACTATACTTTGCCAGAGCCTTCAAACCTTCTCCGGCTGAAATTGAACACTACAACCGGGGTTCAGTCTTGGCCTTATTTAACAAGTCTCTTCACCAGTCCCGATTTCAACCCGATGTCATCTAATTTGGCACTCTCAGGCTCTGGGCGTCCTGGTCTACGCCGTCCCTCCATCGCAGACAAGGTCTGCTGCGCTGTCTCCTTCCATACATCCTGCCACAAGGACTTTCCGGGCGGGCTCCTCTTCGCTCATTCGAGCTAGGTGTCCCGCCCACCGGAGTCTACCGAGCTTGATTTTTCTTACAACATTAGCTTCAAGGTAGATTGTATACAACTCATGGTTGTAGCGTCACCGGAATCATCCTCATCGTCCTCATCACATTGATAAACTGTGTGCACTGGGGAGCTTCAGGAAGAATATCTATAATGCAGGCTTCCAACACCTGCAGCTTGTGTATATTTGTGATGTACACGACCTTGTGTTGCAGACCATTTTTGATTAGGGCGGCGACTCCTCCCTCTTGAGTGGATTTTGGACGATCTCGTCTTATAACTTTATAATTTCTGTAGCCCAACTCGTGACTTTGGTTTAGCTTGTTTCGCTAGCCAAAAGCACATCTGGGCGTTCGGCTTCCAGCAGATTATCCAGATTATCCCTTCTTTCCATGCGAATTTATGAATTAAGGGTTAACTCAGCCGAAGTGAAAATTGTGACTAGTGTATTGAGTTATCTGGAAACTGGGTCGAGTATCATGAATAGAGGACAGAACCCCTACTTTATTTCGCTTAGTACAAGTCATATAAACATATAAACTTATAAATAGACTTAAGAACTAACTTAAAAACTAAGGCATGCGGGTTGGGGGTGGGAGACTAACTTTAAAGTAACTTCAAAACTGGGGAAGGGGGAACTAAACAAAGATGGATAGAATAATAGTATAAGTGGTAGGACAGAGAAGAGCGGGGATAAGCCGGATGGTAGGGGGTGAATATGGATGCGGGAGAGTGTGGGTGGTGAGCGGTGGGGTCAGAGGGGATAAGAGAGGAGGCGACGTTTGAGAGCGGGAGAGGTGAGATTGAAGTCAAAGAAGGTTTCGTAGAAGTTTGCCTACCCCTGCATTCGTGAAATGGGTTCATTAGAGCCGTAAGAGGTGTGATGGGCGGGCAAATAGAAGAGACGAGGGTTTCGCAGGTTTCGGGGATTAGTGGGAAATGTGATGAAGGAGAGCAGGCTTGGGCAGTTGATTGAACCTGAGAGTAGACGGTAGATGAAGAGGATGTCGGCATGAATTCTGCGCTCTTCAAATGTGTTAAGGTTAATTAGGTGAAAAGCTGTCGAAATCCATTTGGAGAAGTGAGGAGTCGACAGGAGAACGGGTCGTCTTGAAGAGTTTAGCGTCGTCCACGTATAGAGAGATGGAGGAGTGCTTGATACTGGAGTCTATATAATTCAAAGTGAGAATGAATAGGAGGGATCCAAGATGACTGTCCTGGGGATCCCCTGACATGGGAAGAAAAGGACTGGAGAGGGTGGATCTAAATCTGACACGGTAGGTTCGATGGTTAAGATAGGAAGAAATCCACTTAATCAGTAGGGGTTCGAAGTCAAGGGAGGATAGCTTAAAGAGGATGAGCCAAGCTCCGAAAGATGTTCAAGGATTTCTCCCAACTATTTCATGAAGCCTATAGCTTAATAGGGAGATATTTCGCCGGTCGGCTAGACTTTGGGACCCCACCTACCACTCAGCAACTACACCGAACTACACAATAGCAAGAGTCGTCAGTTAAACCAAGGTTTGCACAATCAAACGCAGGACACAACCGCCTTACCAACTCAGCCATTGAGACGTTGAGTTGGGTGTTGAAAAAATCGAAAATAAGTTAGTTCTGCATAGTTCCCAGTTATTAACCGTTTAAGCTGTATCGCAGCAGACCATCATTTTTATAAATTGGATTTTATTCTCAATTTTTTAAATTTTGTTTACGGAAAAAATAAATAGATTCAGTATTATAACGGTTTGAAATTAAAAATATATACTAAGAACATATAATTCTTCTCTTTCTCAAGCTTAAAAATCGTTACTTTTACACAACACCTCTCTTAATATTTCGTCAAGACCATGATTTATTACGCAGTAGTAAAGCAATATAAATTCTTCGGAATAGATTCGTGTGTCGCTTCCCGTTGGCACTACGCATAGGTCCACTATAAATATTTCCAGGGACTCCTGTTTAGGTCCAGATTTGTCCAGTATTGTTTTTTTTTACTTCATTAATTTGTGTAAAATAGGGATTGGACTCCTGTCTAGGTCCAGATTTTTCCAGTATTGTTGTTTTTTTAAACTTCATTTCATGGCGAATGAAGTCCTCAAAAATCCTGAGGGAGATCAGCGAGAAACCGAATTTTAATGAAAACATGACCGTTCCCTGGGAAGTCTACAAACGAAAAGTACCTCCAATGCAATAAACCTGACAAGAACATATTGTAATAAGTGCCACAATATAAACAAAAAATTATTATGAATCCAACATCGGAAAGTCTTTACTGTTGGTTTATTTTAGCGTCAAAATTGAATCACATTCCTTTTTTAATGATAGATAATCCACGCAGTGCTATTAAGGATGATGCTGATTTTATAGACGATTTCTATAAGTAAATGGTTGGTCGGTGACAAGAGACTGTTTCAAAATCGTATTAAAAATTAAAATCATCCATTAACACAATGAACACAGTCTTTGAAAATATACACGTGTCGCATAGTAAACCGCACACTCTGTCGACAGTGCCATTGTGGAAATAATAGAGCGGTTTTTTAATGGGGTGAGAAATATGAAGAAGGGCAATGTGATTGGCGTCCACGAAATTGAAAATCACATTACGGAAGGTGATAAATGATATGATAATTTTCAGTGCTTTTTTGACAACATTTCTCTTAAGATCAACTTTAGTAAGATCCATTTTTGTTAATTCAGTGAGGATAAAAGTTTCTAAAATTGTTATGTGATTTGCTGGCGTCTTTCTTGTTGAGTTTTAGGGGCTACCAGAGCCACCTGAATGTACCTTTTTTAGTACACTGTATAAATTTCGAACCAAAATAACGTTTGACATAATTTAATGGAGACAGAGAAGTCCTGAACATAGTCTGCATTATGAAACAGGCACAACATACGTGATACTTCTTAAACGAAAGTTTTCACAAACCCACATTTTTTAAATCTACTGCAAATATTATACAAATCATCCGATCGACTTAAGTCATTTTGGAGAGTGTTTTAGGATTTGTATACACGTTTTGATTAGATGACAAATGAAAACTTGCACTGCAAAACACGGCTGCAGTGATTCCAGCAGTGGAAGAACTTTTTTTTCGGAAACGCAGGTTTTAATAAAAAAAAAAAAAAAATTAATGCACATAGACCAATTATACACAATTACAACACAATTTGAAAAAAACTCCATCCAGTTCTTTTCTTCTAATAAAAATCCTGAAAATCATCATTTTTTTGGCAATCATGCGATGGTTGTGTAGGCGTGGTGGCCACGGAGCGAATGTAATGCACCACGAAGCCCTACTATTTCCCTCTCCCATACATTATGCACCTTGTTCCTATAATTCTATCCATATTCCCAAATCAACATTGAATTCAATGTTGAACAAAGTGAATCAAACATTTTGTCCCATTGATTCAAATCCCAGAAATCCTTCAATCCGTAAATATTTTAAGGGAAATAAAAGCAGTTAAATTTTTTCTAAATATTATCGAAACGAATAAATGAAAATCCCGATTAAACTGAATAGAATACAAAAAAATTTTAAAGCTAATAAACATATATATTAAAGGGTTACAAACATCCCCAGAACTCAAATCTTAATTTTATATATATATATATATATATATATATATATATATATATACAATATAAATCTAAATACACACATACATACATACATACATATATACATATATTTTGAGGTTAATAAGAAGCCTCGAAGCATAATTCTAGCACAGTTCTTTTTAAATGTCTGTGGGAAAGTTTCCATACTCTTGGGGTAGACTAATATAGGTAGGGATTTTTTTCAATTTTAATCTCCATGCGTTCAGCTTTTGACTGCTGTTGGTCTTTTTCCTCTTTCATTTTTTTACATTCTTTGTCCATAGCATCGATTTTCTTAGCGTTTTTCTCATATCGGTTGAACAGAGTTTTCGACTTAATACGAGGGTTGCCTCTTATGTTTCGGGATTTGGCAACCCAAGCGTTGCAATCCGGCAATTGACAGCTCTGTCGTAAAGTTGGACATTTTTGAGGTTATACGCACTCAGAACGTTTTGACATACGAGGCCATTTGTGTTGTTTACAGTAACTTAAAAGATTCATCTCGGCCCAAAAATGGAATTAAATCGTCAACATTTTCGTGCGATTATTTGTTACAACTTTCGGCGTGGATTAACTCAGCAACAGTGCATGGATGAACTTAATTCATGGCGATGAAGCTCCATCAAGGACCAGTGTTTATCGATGGTATGGTGAATTCAATCGTGGTCGTAGTTCACTCCAAGATGAATTTCGTGAAGGTCGTCCAAAATCAGTTGTTGTTCCGAAAACCAATGATGCTGTGCGCGAACTGATATTGGATGATCGTCATGTGACCTATCGTGAGATTGAGACAACCTTAGGCGTTAGTGGGACCAGCATACATTCAATATTGCATAAACATTTGACTGTCAAAAAACACAATTTGTCAATCGCCCAAAATAAGGCTCGTGTCAATTGGTCGAAAGAAATGCTCAAAAAATACGGTCGCGGTGCTTCGAAACACGTCTATGACATCGTGACAGGTGATGAATCGTGGATTTACGCGTATGAGCCCGAAAGTAAACAGCAGTCGACTGTCTGGGTGTTTCAAGGTGAGCCAAATCCAACAAAAGTTGTTCGCGCACGAAGCATTTCCAAGCAAATGGTCGCCTGTTTTTTCGGAAAAACTGGACATGTCGCAACTGTACCACTAGAACAACGCAGAACAGTCAATTCTGAGTGGTACACAACCATTTGTTTGCCAGTTGTCTTCCAAGAAATCAGGAAAACCAACCGCCGAAGACGGATCACTCTTCACCACGACAATGCGAGCTCTCACACGTCGGCTGCGACAACTGCATTTTTGAGCACCCAAAACATCGATTTGATGGGTCATCCACCGTATAGTCCTGACTTGGCAGAATGACTTCTTTTTATTCCCGTACGTAAAAAACAAACTGAGAGGTCAACGTTTTTCGACACCTGAAGAAGCGGTTGCTGCATTCAGAATGCATGTGTTGGAGATACCTCAATCAGAATGGCAAAAGTGCTTCGACAATTGGTTCAAACGCATGCAAAAGTGTATAGATCTTCATGGGGAATATTTTGAAAAACAATAAAGTGATTTTCGATGATCAATATTTGTTTTTGTTCTCTAATCCCGAAATATAAAAGGCAACCCTCGTAACTGGCTTACCTGGGTTCTGTTACGTGCGGCTTCCGCCATCCCCATAGTTTGTTTAGTTTTAAATATAATAAAATAGTAGATGGTAAGGTGGTGAAAAGACACACGATCCACATGTTGAATGTACGAACGTACTTTTGTTCGATTGTGGATCGTGTGAAAGCTGGATCCCTTTTCGGAGTGGATGGAGATAGAGGGAGAGAAAAGTTTTTTTTTAGTGAGCTTAGCTGTAGAAAGAACAACAAGTTTTGTTCCGTTTTTGTTTTTGAGAAGAAGTGAGGAGTCGGAGGAAGAAGAAGAAGAGCGCCGGTTGTTCGATGAACAAAGAAAGATTAAAATAAAAAACTGTACAAGTAAAGAAACGAAATTGCAAAAGTAAAAGTTAATTAAATAAAATTGTACAAGTCAAGAAACGAAATTATAAAAGTGAAAGTTGATTAAATAAAAATTGCACAAGTAAAGAAACAAAATTTGAAACTTTCCTGGAACGACGTGCGTTCAACAATTTGTCCGGAGAACCGGAACATTATCGGACGTCCCAAGATCTGTAGATGAATTTACCAACTTGGTACACCAGACCACAGAGAGGATTCATGTTGGGAGCGAATGTGGAAACATCCCCAGAGGAGTGCTTGTTAAACTTGCTGTTCTTTCTACAGCTAAGCTCACTAAAAAAAACTTTTCTCTCCCTCTATCTCCATCCACTCCGAAAAGAGATCCAGCTTCCACACGATCCACAATCGAACAAAAGTACGTTCGTACATTCAACATGTGGATCGTGTGTTTTTTCACCACCTTACCATCTACTATTTTATTATATTTAAAACTAAACAAACGATGGGGATGGCGGAGGCCGCACGTAACAGTTCGATGAAAACGCTTCTTCTTACCCTTTGCCTTAGTTTTATTTGTATTTGGGAGGATGAATTTACTGAAGGAATATTTCACCCAAAAATACGCGAATAGAACATTTAAAACGCGTGAAAACGAATGTCTAATTTTAATAATGCGAATACAAATATGAACATCAGAATCGGGTTGAAAGACATTTTGAATTTCGTACCGGGGTTCGACGGCAACACGGACGAATTAGATAACTTTATCTTTTGTGGGGATATTATTTTCTCACAGGTACAGGACGACAGCCGGCTTTGTCTAAGCGTGGTAAAAACCAAAGGGCCAGCATACGACCACATCCGATACAAGGTCTATTCAACCTGGAATGATCTTGCTTCGGAATTAAAGGGAGAATTTAAAATTCTCACCTTTGGGTCGGCGGCGCAGAACCCTCTGCTGACAGTGTTACGGACCTCACGTCCATGTCCTCGCCTAACACCCACTAATTCCCGTTCGCAAATTTCCCCCCGCTACCTGTAAAGGGAAAATAAATCGCCAAGTAGCTAATTTGCATAAACTACTTTGTGCAAATTCTACTTGGCAGAAAAATAATAAAAAAACGGCTATGGCGTCGAATAAAAAAAAAAAAGGAGAAAACAAAAAGTAATTCAATTCAACTTAAAATTTCGCTAGAACTGGAGAATAAATTTATTGATCTTAAATCGAAGCCGTCTAGTATCGATAATGATGACGAAGACGAGTGCATTCATCTTCACAACGAAGTAAATGCAAATAAATAAGAAATACAAAATCTGCAACAAAGTATACACGAAAGTCGAAATACTTTAAAGGGCCTTCAAGAACTACTTTGTGATTTGTTTTCCCTTTACAGGTAGAGAGGGGAAATTTGCGAACGGGTATTAGTGGCCGTTAGGCGAGGATATGGACGCGAGGTCCGTAACAACAGCCAAGCAAGATAGCAAGGAAGATGTGAAGGAGTTTGGAAACAGACTCACACACCTCCTGCATCTGTTGGACAAGGCCATGTTTGAAAGCATTGTCGAACCTACGGTGCGAACATATCTCGTCGAAGAAAATCAAAAACTCGCATTACACTCGTTTGACGATGGACTTAGGAATCCAGAGTTAAAACTTTTAGTGAAAGCGCGCAACAATCCAAACCTTAGATTAGCAATCTAATTCAAGTGAACAAGTCCCGAGATTAGGTAACGAAGACATTTTTAAATTTTCCAGCTATGCAAATTTTAACCAACCAAAAATGTGCCAATCATGCAATAAGTCTGGACATATCTCTGCGGAATGCCGCCGTAACAGTAAACTTCCACATCATCATCATCATCGGCACTATAACCGGGAACCGGTCTTGGCCTTATTTAGCAAGTGCTGAGGCTTCTTAAATTTTCCATAATGTTTTGCTTTTTCCGGGCAAGGTCATTAGACTTGCGCCAGAAGCTCCGCGACGGGGAATCGAACCCCGGTCTCCCACATGACAGGGGGGTATACTAACCACTATACTATCGAGGAGCATATACCATAATGAATATATAAATTAAAACTTTTCATATGAAAACCAGAACTTAAGAAAAAAAAGAAAGAATAAAACATTAGAGAGCACCCTACCATAAGCTACGAATTAAACATGCCCTTTAAATACTATATACTATACAAATATCTAAAAATTCCAATTCATGTAACGAAATCACGACGACATCGCTCTTTGCCTTTTATCGTGCCACTTCTCTTACAGATTAATTTTCTTTCTTGAAGGACGGGAGGATCTAGTGCTCCACGAAGCCCTACTATTTCCCTCCCCCATATATTGTGCACATTGTTCCTATAACTCTATCCATATCCCCAACTCAACATTGAATCAAGCGTTCCATTGTCGCATTGATTCAATTCCAAGAAATCCTTCAATCCTTAAATCATATACATTGTATTTTCAATTATTATTTCCAAAATCCCTAAACTAAATGTGCGGACCAGATGCCCCATTTTCGAACAAATGTTATTGAGAATCATAAATATTGCGTCTGCAATTTCATGATCCTCTAAGAATTTTGCTTGCACAAATTTGGCCCCACAAAACTTAATATCCATTTACTCTTTTCAAATTCAAATACAAACAAATTGCACCATAAAACGAACCACATGTTCATTTTTTCGCGCTCCAGCATCTAGGATAATAAATGCGCATCCGCAAGATCCTTTATCTATTGTTTCTTGCCGAAGTGCATTTATGACCTCTGTTCCTTTCTTTTGCTTTTTGTGATCCTAATTCGAAAGGTTAAACAAATGAATGGCGGGTGGCAACTGGGGTAGTCTAGATTTGGTGTTGGGCAACGAAAGACAGACGAATCAAGATGTGGTGACGTGCGCGGCAAGATAGTGTTGGATTAAAACGTTTCCGTGGTGCAAAAAAATAAAGTGAAAATATTTTATAAGGAAGTGTTTTAATAAATTCGAAAACCAGGTCGCTCCTCTTCCTCAATTATGAGAAGCACGGGAGCGAGTTTTATTATAAAAAATTGTGGCAGCGGTGGGATAATCCAACTATCCCAACCTAAATCCTGTGTTCTATACCACACCAAGTTGAAGTGAGATTTAAAAAAGTGGTACATACTAATAAATAATGACGAAAATAAAAGTGTCACAGTTATATACACAATGATAAAGAGCTCTAATAAAGACATACTAAATGCCCTAGGTGGCTCCTCGATAGTATAGTGGTTAGTATACCCGCCTGTCACGCGGGAGACCGGGGTTCGATTCCCCGTCGGGGAGCCTCTGGCGCAAGACTGATGACCTTGCCCGGAAAAAAACAAATCATTATGGAAAATTTAGCAAGCCTCAGGACTTGGTAAATAAGGCCAAGACCGGTTCCCGGTTGTAGTGCTGATGATGATGATGAAATGCCCTTGGGTTTGTCAAACGCTGGTCAAAGGAATTCCTAAACCCCTACATCACCCGATCACTTTACACAACTTTTGTCCGGCCGTTACTCGAATATGCCAGTCAGGTCTGGTCCCCGTATCAATTGTCTCACATTCGCAGGATCGAGGGCGTTCAACGTCGTTTCTTGCGGTTTGCCCTCCGTGTTATTTTATTTTTTCATTTTTTATTTTTTTAATTTTTATTAGACTTCTCTCGGGAGAGGCGAACCTATAGCGTCGAGTGGGCGCCCCGAGATGCCATCAAATAACTGTTGCAGTTCTTTTTGAACAGTTGCAGGTTGTAACGCTCCGGGAACACTCGCGTGGGGAGGGAGTTCCACAGCTTCCCCGCTCTGTAACGGAACGAGTTCTGATGCAGGGATGTTCGCGCCGTCGGGAGATGAATCACAAACGGGTTGAATCCGTTGGATTATCTTGTGGAGCGCATATAAGCCGAATTGCGTGGAACAATACCAAGAATCTCCGAAGAACAGTACCCGTGATAATATCTGTAAAACAGACAGAGCTCGGCTATGCGCCTTCGATGTGATAGAGAGTGTGGTCCCGACGTCAGCGCCCAGTCCCCGATCAGGCGGATCGCTCTTCTCTGTATGCTCTCAATTAGGTAGGGTATGTTTAGGAGCCGAGCTCCAAACATGAGAGCAATATTCGAGCGTGGGTCTAATTTGGGAATTATACACGAAAAAAAGTTGAGCCGCAGTGAAATATTTCTTGGCTCTATAAAGATAGCTCAGTTTTCCTGAGGCTGACGTGGCGATGATCGACATGTGTTTATGCCATGATACATTCCCACACACCGTGACGCTGAGCAATTTCAAGCTTTCCCCAGCCTCGAGGGCCTAGCCATTCTTCATCAGCTGTGGAACCGATGATCCACTTTTCTTTCTGAATGTTGAATATTATGTCTTCGCTGCATTGAAGTCGACTAGATTGGCCCTTCCCCACTGCAGGACTTTATCTAGATCCCGATTCAGAGATTCAATCGGTCTACATCTCAGCTGATGCGACGCAGATGCACCAATCGGTCGAACACTCGAAAAGGAGGAAACAAGTGTACTATCATCCGCAAAACTGAACACTTTGTTATCCGTTGTCTCCAACAAATCATTTATGTGAAGCAAAAACAAGGTTGGAGCCAAAGTAGAACCTTGAGGCACCCCCGATTTAACAGGATACAAATCCGAACACTCGCCGTCCACAACAACCCGGATCAATCGATTTTGAAGGAAGCTCTTCGTCCAGTCGCAAAGCTGTTGCGAAAGTCCATATGAACGAAGTTTGCTCAGCAATGCCCCGTGCCAGACCCGGTAAAAAGCCTTGGAGATATCCAATGCGACCGCCATTGACTCACCATGCCGTTCAATCGCAGATGTCCATATATCGGTTATAAATGTGGAATCATCTCCCGTGGACCGCCTGCCACGGAATCCATATTGACGATCATTCAGAAGTCCGTTGCACCCCAAATACTTAACTAACTCAGTAGTGATGACTTTTTCCATTACCTTAGATAAAATATACAGTAATGCTATCGGACGGTAATTTTGTGGGAGACACTTTTTTCCCGTCTTTGGGATTGGCTGAACTCGAGCGATTTTCTAGCAGGCAGGAAAGGTCCTCCATGCATAAGATAAGCGGAAGAGTCTGCCAAGAACCGGCGATAGTTCTGAAGCACAGTTCTTAAGGACTATTGCTGGTATTCCGTCCGGGTCAGTTGCCTTCCTACAATCCAGTTCACGTAGAATGCGTTGAATAATGCGCGGACGAAATCTCATATCCCGCATGGAAGACCGTACCGACGCGATCACAGGTGGGTCCAAAAGGCAGGGATCGAGGTATAAATTCGAGGAAAAGAAATTCGCGAACACATTAACTTTATTCTTAGGATTCGTTAATAACGTCACGCTGTCTGTCACCAACGGAGGGAAAGAAGAGGATGCGAAGTTACCGCTGACAGCTTTTGCCATTGACCAGAAGGAGCGCGAACCAGTTGGGCACCGAAGGAGCTTATTGATCACCCTGTCGTTGTGAGCCTTCTTCGCGGTATCAATCGCCTGGTTGCACGCGTTTCTGATTCTAACAAAACTCGTTCTGTTAACATCGGTGGGATTGGAGCGCCATTGCCTAAAAGCTCTATTTTTTGCCGCTGTAATCTGCTCGCATTTTTTATCAAACCACGGTTTATCAGATGAACTTCGTTTGATGGAATGTGGAATATACATCTCCATCCCCAGAAGAATAATCTCTGATTCCGACTCCTCGCAAGCGTTAACATCGGAGTCTCCGAGGCACAGCTCCGACCATGGAAAGAATGCGAAGAAATCTCGCAAATCGTCCCAGTTAGTAGCCCCATACTTCCATACATGGCGAAGTTGCCTAGGCCGGTTATTCGCTTGATATGCAAGTACTTGCGCGACAGATACCAAGCAGTGACCTGAGTTTCCCAATGGCGCAGAAACCTCTGCGGTATAAATACTCGGTTCGGATGTCAAAAACAGATCCAGGGTGTTCGCATAATCGCCTCGGGCATCCGGCACTCGCGTTGGCTCCCCCACGAGTTGAGTCAAGTTGTGGCTTATAGTAAACATCTCCGCTAGCCTCCCAGCCTCCTCGGTTCAGTTAGAATGTAACAACCAGCCGCAATTGTGCACATTAAAATCGCCAAGTAAACAATTTCAGAAGGTGGGTGGTTGATCTGTATCCAGTCGACGGTATGTGAAAGATGTTCGAAAAATGTCGCTGATCGATCGTCATTCGGGGAGCGGTAAAGACAACAAAGAAATTTAACAGAATCCGTGGACTAAACTGGGAAAATCCGCTGACTCTTCCACCATACACAAGCCGGCTCCCTCTTATCAATCTCAACACACTTGAAGAGCGCAGAATTCACGCCGACATCATCTTTGTCCATCGCCTTCTGTCTGGCTCAATCAATTGCCCAAGCTTGCTCTCCACTTTAACATTTGTTTTTTGTTATTTTTTTTTATTAGACTTCTCTCGGGAGAGGCAAACCTATAGCGCCGAGTGGGCGCCCGGAACGGATGTAAGCCTCGACTGTTTTACGTGCCTGCTCATCACACTTCTTACGGCGCTAACAAACCCATCTCCCGTATGCTACGACAGGCCAACTCTTTCCCCACCTCCTTAGATTTCAAGCTCTCCACTCCCGCTCTTAAACGACGTCTCAGAAGATACCCATCCTAACCCCCCTCCAATAACCCCTCAACCGTGCAATCCTACCTCTCCTCTCCTGCCCTCAAACTAGTTCTCCCCTATACCTTTCCAGCCCCACCCACAATTTCACCCCCCACCCCCACCACCACCACCACCCACACACACACACACAAGGAGGACCGTGAAGCTAGAATTTGCGAGGCGCATCTTCGTATAAGAAATTTGGAGTCGGATAAAATTCATCTAGATGAACACTGCAAACATCTTCAAAAACTACTAAAGAACTTGGATATGAAAGGTAGTGATAACGTATAAAAAAAATCTAGTTCTAATGTGGAAAAGGGGCCAGTTATCAGCACTGTCTGGTCCGGGGAATTGCTGGCCAAGCGATTTTGTCCAAATATATACGTTAGATACAACAAATGCAAGCAGAGGCAAGCAACATCCGGCAGCAATCGATTCCTCACCAGCAGTCCAACCAGCGACAACATCAACAGCATTCACGGTAATTTCCCCAAGCCACATCGATACCACTGCCAACAAAAGATGCAACAACCCAAGGTATTTAACATTTTATTATTATGCTTTAATCCAAAGGGGACAAATGAAAACCCCCAAGATAAATTGTAATTTTTAAATTGAGGAGACAATAAAACCCCGTAAATAAATCTATATATATGTATAGAAAAATTATAAAAATACACCAAATTGAATTTAAATTAAGAGTGAATTAAATCCCGCATGGAAGACCGTACCGGGGCGATCACATGTGGCTCCAAAGACCGGGACCGAGGTTTGAATTCGCGGAAAATAAATTCCCGAACACATTAGCTTTATCCTTTGAATTTGTGACTAACGTCTCGCTGTTCGTCACTAACGGAGGGAAAAAGGAGGAAGCGAAGTTACCGCTGACAGCTTTTGCCATTGACCAAAAGGAACTTGAACCAGTCGGGCACCGAAGGAGCTTATTGGTCTCTCTGTCGTTGTGAGCTTTCTTCACGGTATCAATCGCCTGGTTGCACGCGTTTCTGATTCTAACAAAATTCCTTCTGTTAACCCCGGTGGGATGGGAGCGCCATTGTTTAAAAGCTCTATTTTTTGTCGCTGTAGTGATCCTAAAGAACTACTCCCGTCCAAATCCCCAATATTACCTATAATCCCTATCCAAATTCCATACTGAATCATATGAGCGACAAGTTAAACCAAAAGTTAATTTGTTGCACATTGATTCAATTTCTGAATACCTTACATCCCAATCCAATTGAATCATATGCACGATAAATTTAAACGAAAGTCCATTTGTCGTGCATTGATTCAATTCCCTATAACCATTGAAATTATGAAATGCCTAATTCTAAATGTATTTCATGATTTCTCCTTCCGGGAATTTATTCAAGTAAATTCTTATACCCTTCCGAGAATCCTATTCCAATTGAAGCACACAAAATCTTGTTTGTGCTTCTTGGAATTTTTAATTAAATTTTTAACAAATCTCTGTTGTCACAGAGTATAAAAGGGCAGTACATTTTGGATTCGTGATCAGTTATTACAGTCGATGGAAAATTCGACTTGACCCATCTAAAGCAGTAGCTATAATTCTGAGTAGTAAACACTCCAACCTACTTTTCGATATTCACAGAATATCCGAATACAAATAGGAGGTACTACGATTAGACCACAGGACAGGATGAAATACCTTGGGGTCATCTATACCCCTAAAATGAATTTCATCAAACATGTGACCCACATTCTTCAAAGGGGCCTCGGTCGGTCTAAGCAACTGCACAACATCTTGAAGTGGAGCAACAAAGTTGACACCAAAGTTAAGCTTCTCTGCTATAAGCAGCTAATCCGATCTGGAATATCGTACGCCTTTCCCATATGGTCCTGCATATCTTCGGCCCAAATGGAAAGACTGCGAGTTTTCGAAAGAAAACTCCTCAGAAGATGCACCAACCACTACAGAAGGCCTGACGGCCGCCACTACCCGAACTCTCACCTATACGAAGTTGCCTCCATTATCCCTATCGACGAGTACTTGCTAGAATTAGCATATAAGTACCTCGAAAGCATTCAGAACAGCGAGAACCCACTTGTACGGGAATCTTGCGTTCTTGACCCTTCTCTCTCTCAATCTCTTCGGATCAGACCACCACAATTTCTTCTTCAGTACAAAACTGAAAAAAGCACCCTCCCCAACAACATTCTCCTCTATAATAGAGGATTCCTGGACCCAGCACATAGGGTCTACTGCTGACACACTACAAACACGCACGCACAGTACAAGACAGCACAAGCACACACACACACACACACCGACCAAAGCGCAGATTATCAGACGCCAAAGACGTGATCTGCGTTTACTACCGCACTCAAGACCTACCGGTCTTGTACCATTTCTTTCCCGCCATCCCTCCATCCAAGTAGTTAGAGAACATCCGAACTAACTCCACACTATCCTTAGATAACTCCCCCCTTTTTTTCTTTTTCAGATATCTCGAGACCGAGCCCAACATCCTCAAGAATGTCGGTGATTCTGGTTATCGCAAGATGACCAGAAGCCAGAGACAAGATGGACACATCTGTCCTTGTCTCGCCAAAGTCGGCCCTCTCGCCACCCATTTTTTTTTTTTTTTTTTTTTTTATTCGTGATCAGTTTGGAACCGGAGGCCAAAACGGCCACAACAATTAAAAAAATTATATACATACAGGATTAAAGCGCCTTTCAATTTCGCCATAAAAGGAAAACATCCCAAAGGTGGTAAGAAAAATCGAAATACAAAAATATAACCCTACACCGCTGTAATCTGCTCGCATTTTTATCAAACCACGGTTTATCAGATGAACTTCGTTTGATGGAATGTGGAATGAAGATCTCCATCCCGAGAAGAATAATCTCTGTGACCGACTCCGCGCAATCGTTACCATCGGAATATCCGAAGCACACCTCCGACCGTGGAAGGAATGCGAAGGAATCTCGCAAATCGTCCCAGTTAGCAGCCCCATACTTCCATACATGGCGAAGCTGCCTAGGCCGGTTATTCGCTTGAAATGGTTATCGCAAGATGACCAGAAGCCACAGACAAGATGAAGGACACATTTGTCCTTGTCTCGCCAAAGTCGGCCTCTCGCCACACCCTTTTTTTTTCAAATATGTCTTACTTCGACTCTGTCGTAGAGTACACCGTTTTATTTTGGCGCCCGGATCAATTTTTTTTTAAAGAACAGACATATTTCTAAATCAGCGGTTTCCTTTGCCCCACCCCATATTACGAAAAACAACAATCAATCGACTGCACCGTCCACCTCATCAAAAATATAATCCCCATGTTAAATATATATCTCAATTCTCTAGTGAATACTAATTACTGAAATCCATTCGAGTTTATAAGCAGATCTCCAACAGAACCAATAATCGATCAACAACAAGCATTACCCCATACGTCGTTAGTTGGCATTTTCGAATCGAATTATTAGTCAAGACTTCAAAGGCATGCAGCGGTAGCCCACGATCGACTACTTATTTGCCAAAATCCAAACAAACAAAGCATTTGTCTTCATTAAATAAATTGATCGGACTGAGTTAAATATCCGTGAGTTCGTTTTTCTGAAACCTCAAGACCACGACTATAATTATTCACATTAGAAAATATTCTGCTAGTGTGTCGTGCACTTTCTGCGTATCCAAATAGCGGCAAAGTTGAATTTGTTTATAACAGTTTTTTTCTTTATTATACGAATCCGCGCGACATTCTAACAATAAATACATTTTTAAGAAGACAAATGTTCCTGATTCGTTTGTTTTATTTTGCATTCATGCTTTTCTGTAGTGTGGCAGGAATTAGATACATTCTTCCCGATGGGCGGTATCAATCGAAATTGTGATTTATTCCCAGTAGACAAATTAGAAGAACATATTCTCCGAAGACAAACTTTTACTTGGCGTTTCGTGTAAATTTAATTTATAATTAGATCTAGTTAATTGATGGAATATCGAGCTGGTTTAGTCTGTTTCCATGGAACAACAACATTAACTTGGCACCAAGAGAAATATAATAAGGGGATTTTTATGACAGACAAGATTTTACTAATAGCATTTCTTATAAGATAAATCAACAGACAGCTGTTGGTTCAATTAAAAATTGTGTTCATCAAAGCCATTCAAAACGATAACATCGCTAAGTCGTTCCAATTGTTTTTGCGCACCGAAAAACATTTAAATATTTTATTTTCACGATATGATTCTTGACTTTGTGGGCTACATTTTTAAAATAAACTATAATTTATGGACTTCAAATGATGCCATAGTTACAATTCCCATTTAGGAACCTTCATATCAATGGTATCATCATAACTATATGTGGCACTTGGTCTTAGTCTTCTAGTCAGAGTTATAAGCAGTGGATTGAATGTTTTTTTGTAAACCGAGAATCTTATTGGAGACTCAAGGTCAAAGTGATCCTTTCTTTCTGACCACCCTGTGGATTGACATTTAAAACGGTCAAGCAATTCCTTTTATAAGTGCATACAAAGGCTGTCATTAAATTAATTCTCCACCGTTAGTGACGCTTTGTTTCTGCTCAGTACAGCAGCAGTTTTTTGATGTGTCCATGGCGACACATTTTTTGCTATTTGCTGAGCTATTACGCCAAACATATTTTTTGTTGTCTCGTCGAGGAATCTCGACGCAGAAACATGGTCCTTCAAGCCGGATCGCTCGAAGTGTGCAGGATTCTTACATCCGCAAGAAGATGTTCAGGAAGGATTCACGATCCGAACAACAAATTGGATTTTACATCCGCCCATATCCTCAACGAGGATACTACCAATGAGCATGGGATTACGTCCAATTGAATTGAAATTCAACGAAACAAGGTAGGTGGCAATTAATATAATTTTAATATTACTTAATTAAAGATCTGAGTGATATAATAAAAAGTGTTGTGTGGTGTGCATATAAGGAACTAATTTTCGTCGATATTCTACCGCCGAGTAGCGATTGTCGTGTTTTAATTAACATTAACAATATTGGAGTGATAAAATGGGGAAGACATATTTGTTCGGGACTACTCTAGTTTCTAATTGAACTGAGTGTCGACATTGATTTGGAATCAATAACGGCAATTACAAACAAGGCCACAAAGTTAGATCTATTCGAACGCAATCCGCAATCCCTTGAAACAGCCGAACAGCTTAAGAATGAAGGCAACCGCCTGATGAAGGAACGCAAGTATCAAGAAGCGGTAGTCCAATACAACCGGGCCATCAGTTTCGATCCGAAAAACCCAATATTCTACTGTAATCGAGCTGCAGCATATATCCGTTTAACAGAAAATGATCATGCGATTAAAGACTGCCACTCTGCGTTGTTCTACAATCCAAATTACAGCAAAGCATATGGCCGAATGGGAGATGCATATCTCAATACAGGAAAGTACTTATGAAGCCATTGATGTATATCGGAGATTTGCGGAATGGTATCTTCTTGCATTCACCTCAGGTGTTCTCGATTTCACTCAAGGATTTCGATCAAACTCGTAACCACGGAGCTTTGTCACAGCGAGTCTTAACTCATGTTCAATGTACCCAAAAAAAAATGCTGTGGTTCATGTCTATTCCTAGAAGTTAATTAAACGTCACATGTGTTGTATTCCAGAATACTACCCTTTATTAAATTTAACACTGAATCTCCTTACACATCCTTAAAAACTTCCCTTAACATATAATACATTCTCACTTAATACATTCCATTCATAAACATTCACAATATTCTATATCATTTAATAACATGCACATTTAATAGCCTGCACCTTTTTATTCATTCAAAACATAGTAACTTTGATTTTCGTCCAAATTTTATTCAAGTTAAAAGTCACAGAGACTTTGTTAAAATTTGTTTTGTTCATGTTATAATTTCCAGTTAATTAGAACATAATGTTCTATAAGTAGAGAAAAAATGCATTTGTAAAATCAGTTTGAGAAAAGCAGAGTTGAGAGATAGAAGTGTTTTAAATACAGTTTGAGTTTTGAATTCGGAGAAAGTAGACTTTGAGTTTTAGTTTCAGTTTGAATTATGATATAAATATATTGATAATATATGACTCCCCGCTCTTCCCTCGAAAGAGGAAGCACGGCGCCGGACGTTAACACATGGTTGCAATTATTGAAGATGTTATATTTCTAATAACGTCCTTCACAGAATCTGACCAAGACCTCTGGGAAAGCGACCCACACGAATGTATTCAGTGAATTTCAACATTTAACATTTCTTGCAGATTTTAATTGTCCAGGTCCTGCAGCACAAATATTTCAACATCAGGTAGAACGCAGAGAGAAATTCTACCGAAAACAATGGGAAGCATGAAGTAGGTTATTACATCACCAAACGCTGAATGTATTCAAAAGGATTGGAACTCTGGCAGATGTGCCTCTGAAAAACGAATATACCGTGGTCAAGTGGAATATGCTTACCACATATCTATTTCCAGAGTTTCAAATCGGGCGGACATATGTTGGGTATTTCATTACGTTTGTGGGACAAACTAACATCTGCTTCTTTATTTGAATAATTGTTTTCTATTGTAATCGACTGTAAATAGAATAAACATTTTTTGCGTTTCTTACAAGTGGAACGCATATGGATTTACGATCCAATTTAGGACTAGGTCCAAATCGTCATCGATGACACAAAGGGATTCACGATCCAAAAAAGGACTACGTCCAAGGGTTCATCGATGACATAGATGGATTTACGATCCATCAAACAACATTTCAACTTTAACACAGTTAAACAACAATTTAACTAATAATCAACTTTACAAAGCCAAAATACAGTTCACTTATAATACCCGAGGTTGTTTCATTTCTCTTCATTCTCCAGAATTCACCGCGAGTAAATCAAAGGCTTTAAACAATCAGTTCCAGTATTGCGGTTGAGGACATGATTCGGCTCCTCTTTTTTAACGATGTTGCACGACCATGCTACATAACTCAGATACGCCCTGCGTACATTAAAGGAACCTCAAGAAGAGGACGATGACCCATCGTGCAAAACAGTCAAGAGGACAATGCAATGAAATCGAAGCGGTCAGTACTAGGACAAAGTTCGTCAACAAAGACACATCCCGTCCTATACCTGCAAGTATCAACCCAAACATCGAATTGCAGATGAATAAGTCCAAGAACCCCGGGAATTGTGATTTTACCACCTCATTTACATCCGTTCCTGGGGCACCGCTTCTCGAAATCTGGGCGTATCGTTCACGCATTCAAGATTTGTCGCTTCTCGCCACCCAGGCACATCGCTGTTAAGTGTCTGGGGTTCTTCGCTTTCGCCGCCTGGACGAAATGCTCTGGGGGGACACTCTTAATACCGCCCATTGCACATAGCTGCCACGGGGGCACCACTCCAACGGAGTCGGTGTCTAAGATAAGCTTTCGGAAATAAGCTGAAGGGACAAAGAAAACGAGGAACAGGAAAGATGCCGGCACCCGTCGGAAAATCATGTCAACGGAAAGCTGTCACCGTTTAGAGTGCACCGCTTCTCGTCACCTGGACTCATCGTTCGAGCATCCTGAATTTGCCGCTCTCGCTACCCAGGCACATCGCTGTTAAGTGTCTGAGGTTCATCGCTTTCGCCGCCTGGACGAAATCCTCTGGGGACACCCTCTTAATACCGCCCATTGCACATAGCTGCCACGGGGGCACCACTCCAACGGAGTCGGTGTCTAAGATAAGCTTTCGGAAATAAGATGAAGGGACAAAGCAAACGAGGAACAGGAAAGATGCCGGCACCCTTCAGGAAATCAGACCAACGGAAAGTGGACTGTGTACACAGGGTCCAGCCACCAGTCAACGAAGAAAAGCACCTAGCATTGGGACTATTTTATCCTGCGACACAATTGAACGAAGGCTTCTATCAATCAGCAGATTATTCTTCCGTCTAGCAACCTAAATACGCAGCCCCTCTTGTGTAATCAAGTGCCAATCTTGGTTCAGTAGGATCTGAACAACAATGAAGATCCTGATGGGCATTATATGCGGTCACCACACCCGCGACAATAACATTCGCAGCAGCAGTCTGCACATGGTGAGGAGAATCAACATGATGATGATGGTGGTGCACAAATAATGACTGCACCGTATGACCGCAGTCCAGATTCAGCTATTAAGAGTCACGCTCAGCGACTTCAACGTCGGAAATGCGAATCGGCTGATGACAACTACAGTTCAAATACCAGAGCATCCAATTATACCGGAGATTTTCAAGTTCCACGAGCTGCCATTAAGGGAACAATACAATCCCTTCAGATCGTAGGGGAAGTTCAGCGAATTCGCTCAATTCAAAGAACATGTCGACTTCTTCTGGTTCTCGAGGCCAACAGGATTATTTCTATGGTGGCCATTATAACAATTACCGAAGTCATCATCATCAACACAATCACTCAACCAGTGGATCAAATACTCTGCCAGGCAATGTGGCCAACGTCAATCTCAGCTCCCAACAAGAAATTCGCCCAACGGCAAGCATTGGTTTAGCGGAGTAGGTGGGACACATCCCCAACTGCAAAAGCATCAGGCACAGAAACCACCTTGGATTCGAAACGCAGATGATCCTGTGCAGTTGGCGGCAACTCTAACACTTCTAATATCGGCACAGGATGGCCATATTCAGAAGATGATGAAAATACGACATTGCACGGCCGACTTTAACCCAACTAAGCGGTTTTTGGACTGAATCAACAGCTCCATCTAGTGCACCTAGATTTCAACTAAATCTAAATATCCACATTTCCAACCAAGGACAAACACAAACACTGCAACATATTGGCGACCACATCGCTCAATTACCACTTACGGATTTACGATCCAACATTAGACAACGTCCAAGATATTCTCTACTTAAGGATTTACGATCCAACATGGGACTACGTCGAACATATTGATACTCTACATATAGATTTATGATCCAAAGAGAGGACTACGTCCAAGAAGGTCATCGATGACACAGAGGGATTCACGATCCCAAGGAGGACTACGTCCAAGAAGTTCATCGATGACACCAGGGATTTAGGATCCAACCAACATCCATTAAAAAAAAAAAAAAAAAAAAAAAAAAAACACACACACACACACATCTTGACGCAGAAACACTTTGAAATAAAACCAAAGGACATATTATGGACACGCCACCATAATGATATATATTGTAATAAACACGGAAAGCGTGTCCTCATAGAAAAGGCACGTATAGTAAAAACAGGCCTCTTTCGATAAAATATTGTAATCAGTTCAGGAGGTAAGTCTCATGCCAAATGCCCGCACAGTATAAGGAGTACTCCCCACAAGTCTTGTGGAAGATCGCAGGTCAAAATAGAGGGATCAGCGCGCGAATTAATGTAGATATTTCAGTTTGAGAATAAACAAAATTATTTATTCATACTCGCTAGTGTACATCGATTCTTAAAGTCTAAATGTTACCGCGGCTATGGAAGAACTTTTCAGGCAGTCGCCAAGAGTAGACTTGATAAGAATGCCTCCACCAGGTAGCATATTTATAGAAATATGATTCGCCATATTTATAGTAAAATGATTCCTTTGTTCTGGAATATGTTATCTCTGATTAGGAATATCGGCTATTAGTTAGTCATGGATTGTGCTGATAAATAAAGTGTGGCATCCGGCTGGTCGTGGGAACATTTTAATAAGAATTTCCAAGTTTAGGCTGAGTCATGATGGTTCATATGCGTCAAGAATCATCAAGGACGTTAACTCCCGTCAATAAATCGATGAAATTAAAGAGAACACTACCGCACCCCGATGGAGGACCATCAACTACTCAATCCATGGTAGATAACACTATACCAATTCGAGAAGGCGAACCATTGTCCATCAACGCGGCCAAATCAAAGGAGAAGTTGCTTGAGACGCACACCTCCGTGAAGACAACTACCGTCCTAAATTTGGAGGAAGTTTTGCACAAAATCGTTAGGCGAACGATTTGATCGACAAGCAGCGCCGAAGCTAAATTGATGGCTGCTTGGCAAATGTTAAAAATCGCCAGCAAGGATCAGAGTAGCACGATCAGAACGGGAAGTAATGGAAATGAGTTCAGAAAAAGACAAGAAGCCGATAAAGGGGAGATAGCTTGAAGTTACCAGATGGAAGTTAAAGAAGAAGACAACCGCAAGTTCCAAACGTAAAGCTGGTAACCGTTTGGCAACTAGAAGCGCCCCTGAAGTTTATACGTCGAAAGGCAAAACAAATCAAAAAGACATTGTACAGTGCTTGTGAATAGCCAGTAAGTTAATTAAGAAAAATAATTGTAAACTGGACAGCGTTTAGTCTCAAGTGAAAAAATGTATTTTTATTTTTTTATAAATGCGGAATTTAATGAAAAAAAAGGGCCCCTAAAGTCGAACGAACGAACGCGAAGGTCTGAAGTATTTCATCGAGGATAACCTGATTGAAGATGACGACGATGACGGGAAAGAGGACCATGTCAATGAAAGCCTTGAATGGGGGCTATAGCTGAATAACTATTGCAGTCGCAGGGAAATGGAGTTGTGGCGTTTCTAACAGATACACACACAATACACAAGCAAATAGTGAAGAACACCGAAAGAAAAGCGAATAAGAAAAAGCATCAGCTGTATACCAAGCAATAACATAGCAATTCCACATCAGTTGAGTGTACTTGAGTTTAGAAATCGAATTCGTACTTGCGACAGAGGCCTCTCTGTTGAGCATTGGTTAAATTGTTGATGATTCTAACCGTCATACCGTCAGTTTCATCCTTTGCGTGGTCGGACGTGTGATATGGAGACTCCGATGTTAACGCATGCGCGAACTCGGTCACCGAGATTATTCTTCTCCGGATGAAGATTTACATTCCGCATTTCATCAAACGAAATTCATCTGATAAACCTTAGTTTGATAAAAAATGCGAACAGATTACAGCGGCAAAAAATAGAGGTGACCAATAAACTCCTCCTTGAGTGCTCAACTGGTTGGCGTCACAAATTCAAAAGGTAAAGCTAATGTGTTCGCGAATTTTAATTTCCGCGAATTCCAGCCTCGATGCCGGTCTTTTGGAACCACCTGTGAACGTGGTTAATGTGGGATGTGTGGTTTCGCCCGCGTACTATTCAACTACTCTACGTGGACTGGACTGTATGGGGGCAACCGGCCCGGACGGAATACCAAGGGTAGTCCTTAAGAACTGTGCTCCACAACTGTCGCCGGTTTTTGCCAGGCTCTTCCGCTTATGTTATCCACGT
Organism: Microdon myrmicae; assembly: GCA_963931805.1. NCBI lineage: Eukaryota > Metazoa > Arthropoda > Insecta > Diptera > Syrphidae > Microdon > Microdon myrmicae. The sequence continues at coordinate 138,067,816 of OZ007497.1, forward strand.
ATAACATTTCCTACCTGCTGGAAGATGGCTCGAGTTCAGGCAATCCCAAATAAGGGGAAAAACTGTCTCCCATAATATTACCGGCTGATAACATTGCTGTTTATGTTATCTAAGATGATGGAAAAGGTCATAGATCTCGAGTTAATTAAATATTTGGAATGCAATGGACTTCTGAATGTTCGTCAATATGGATTCCGGGGCAGGCGGTCCACGGAAGACCCTTTAACTCTTATAACCAATATATGGACATCTGCGATCGAAGGGCGTGATTAGTCGAGGGCGGTCGCATTGGATGTCTCCAAGGCTTTTAACCGCGTTTGGCACGGGGCATTGCTGAGCAAGCTTCGTTCATACGGACTGCCCCAACAGCTTTCCGACTGGACAAAGAGCTTCCTCGAAAATCGATCTATCCGGGTTGTTGTGGACGGCGTGTATTCGGATCTGTATCCTGTTAATTCCGGGATACATCAAGGTTCTAGTTTGACCCCAACCCTTTTGCTTCACATCAATGATTTGTTTGAGTCAACGGGTAACAAAATGTCAGTTTTGCGGATGATAGTACACATGTTTTCGAATGATCAGCCACTTAGTGCTAGTTGAAATGTAGCCAGATCGACTCTTTGAATCGGAATCGAGCCAATCTCGTCGACTTCAAGGCAACGAAGACACAATGTACAATATTCCCAAGGAAAAGTGGATCATCGGTTCCACAGCTGATGATGAATGGCCAGGCCCTCGAATCTAGGAAAAGCATAAAATTGCTCGCCGCCACGGTCTGTGCGAATGTACCGTGGCATAAACACATATCGAACATCGCCAAGTCCGCCTCTGGAAACTGAGTTATCTTTTTAGAACCAAGAAATATTTTACTCCGGCCCAACTTCTTCTTCTGTATAAATCCCAAATTAGACCCACGCTCGAATATTGCTCCCATGTTTGAAGCTCTGCTCCTGTGCATGTCCTCGACCTACTTGGGAGCGTACAGAGACGGGCCTGATCGGGGTCACGGCGCTGACGTCGGGACTACAATCGCTGTCACATCAAAGACGCGTGGCTGACCTTTGTCTGTTTTACAGATATTATCATGAGTACTATTCTTGGGAGATTCGTGGTATTGGATCGCACCGATTTGTGGTTCAGCTCCCAACTGCGTGAACTGCTCTGCATCAGAGCTCGTTCCGTTACACAGCGGAAGAGCTGTGGAATTCCCTCCCCACACGAGTGTGTCCGGAGCGTTACAACCTGCAACGGTTCAAGAAGAATTGCAATAGTTATTTTGGGACGCCGACTGGGTGCCATAGATTCGCCTTTCCTGAGAGAAGTATTAAAAAAATCCGAAAAAGGTAAGTTGGGAGGATTGAGGTCAATGGATACCAGCAGGAGCTTTTAGGTGCAATATACCTTATCACGAGACGGGCTTGATGATACCGTGGACCCAACTCAATCCCCTAAATGGGAGGAGTGGTCCATACTGTTCTAGCATGGGAGCGTATTCATTACCGTCTCACAAGGCAACCCACAGCTTTTAAGCATTTCCCCAGAATGGTTAATCTACTTTGTTTTACGTTTCGTCACTGTGTGCAGTCTTGGGGTGAACATATCACAACACAACCGACCGCTTTAACATTTTAGAGGGTTTAGAATCCCTTTCTATTCGCGCGGTTGTGTAAAAAAGAACACTGCGTTTTTGGGTAATCTCAAACGTGATTATCAATCCATGACAAAGTTCAACTAATTAAAACATCGCTTTATAAACTCAAGATTTCGCGACAGTTCAGGCAAAAAAGGAGCATGGGCATTTCCTTACAGTGTCACCACTTTTATTTTCCACCGAGTTGGGCCCCTTCATTTCTACGCTGCTGCGTAAACCAAATTTAGTTGTTTAAAAATATATTTTGAAATCAATATAGATATGATATTCTCTTTAGAGCATAAGTCCATAAAACGCCTTACGACTAGTACTAGAACATCTTGATAGTGTTGCTCCCCGCTACATAAACCCCCCAAACTCGTTAACTAATTAACACACCCAACACAATTACCCCAACTCACAATCAATGTAATGCTTTCCATTGATTGTGATATTTCGCTGAATATACAAGCAATAACACACTGCTAACTCACAGCCAATGTAATTCTTCCTATTGATTGTCCCATTTTGCAAATAGCACAAGCAGCAACACATTGCCACGCGATCGGATTACAGGCACTGCAGTGACGTGAGACACTTTTACTTTCCAAGCTATACGCTTTCACAATGCAAATTATAGCACACTGGGAATAGTAGTGTCGGAAACTAGTTCCAAAGTAGTTGTGTATGCCGTTGAGAGATGAATCGCATTTTAGTGGAATCGATCATATTGCACTGCGGAGCGGATGTAGTATTACACTACATAATCCCATTTAGCATTATTCCATTAACGTAATACAACGCTCATAATATTATATCGCACACGACGTGATTCTTCATTAGTTTTCTAACTATGACGCATAGTCATTCCACACGCTTCACGCTATCGCATAATTAAATTAACATAATACAAGGGTCATAATATCATATCGCAACACGACGCAACTCTTCATTAATTGTCCACCTATGAGTCATAGTCATTACCCAAGATACAGGCTATCAAGTGCCAAGTACATCCAAAAACAAGCATCACACCTGGTATGGGACACTGTCGGTTTCTTCAAACACAATTGTCGCACGCCGGGTGTCATAATACCGTTTAACGGAATTTTCGTCAAAGTGCTGAGGTCTGCGAAAGGCAGGCATATGCATGACGACGAAAAAAAAATGGATCGATCAAATGCGAATATCAATTAAGCGACACAATTGGTTAAGCCAAACCGCTGCACCTTAAGTGGATCAATCAAGTGGCGATATTAATCGAGCAGTCCGAATGACTCGAGTCGGGCAGTTGCACTCAATATGGGTCAAACCCGAATAAGTGAAACTACGGCAGGGTAAATGAGTAGAGTTTGAGGTCACGCTGAATGAAAAAGAATTGGAAGCACCGTTTGCAATTTTTCCTCGTTAATTTTGATATAAAAGGAGTGGTTGTAAAAGGAATTAATTAGAGTTAAGTGATCAGAGTAAAAGGTCGCAGCCTTGCGATGGAACGGTGGGCCTTTTACTCTGAATAAATAAATACTAAGAGTTAAGTAATCAAGCAAAAGATCGCAACCTTGCGACGGAACAGCTATCCTTTCGGTTGAGAATTAAGAAAGTTAATTTGAATCTATCAAAGAGTTACACAGAGGCCTGAAGGCGAAAGGTCGTCTTGAAAAAAGTATTAAAATAATCTATCAAAGAGTTCATTAGTAACCCATCAAGAAAGTTTACCGATTTAAGTATTAAATTAAATCTATCAAAGATAAAAAAATAAAACTTTAAAAAGGTAATATACTATTATTTATTTATTTTATACTCTCCGTTTACTTCCTTGAAATGATATCACTGATCTGAGAAGCTCTAGAGGTTCACCTCTTCTGACTGAAGTTTTAAAACCAATGCGGCCTTGTTAATCCAATAAAACATGTTCTTGTCACTTGTACTCGATTAATCGGTTAATAATCGGCTAATATTAGTATGTGTCAGAAGTCCCTCAGAGTGGGGAGCCATATATTCTCCAACGAGCCAATCTTGATGTCGGGTCCTTCAGATTCATGAGCCACTGTAGTGGTTTGTGGTCTGTGCATATGTCGAATCAGAGCAGTAAGCAGACCTTACCATATCAAAGAGGGGATCTGATGTGGCGGACTATTTGAAACCCCGAGACTCGTGGGATCAAAAATGAATAATCAACGAAAAACCCGATAGGCGTAGGTGTGATGAGCCGACACTACGATCAGGGAACAAATCATCAAGAAAACACTTATAGCGTTCGGGATGATAGTGAAGTACGTGTGATTAGAACTGACGCTATGACAGTTAGAATCACCAAAAATTGGATCAAAGCGCAACCCATCAGGCTACCACCGTGTGTACGAATACGGTTTCTAAACTCGAGTACATTCGACTGATGTGGATTTGTTATGTTATCGCTATGGTATACAGCTCTGATGCATATTCTTGTTCGATTTTCGTTCGGCGTTCTTCACTATTTGCTTGTGTATTGTGTGTGTATCTGTTAGAAACGTCACACATCGACTCGGCAAAAAGAAGACGTAAGGAAAAACGGAAAAAGCGGAATATACGTGTCGGGACGTGGAATGTTCGAACGTTATATAAACCAGGCGCGATAAAGACGGTCGTAGAAAACGCGAAACAATATAAAATGGACATCGTCGCGCTTCAGGAAGTCCAACTCTCACATCAAGTAATCGAAACCAACGGATTTGCACTGGCGTGTGGAGGCACCGACACACATAACATCGGGACTGGCTTCAATAGACCACTTTCTCATAGACAAAAGACACCACTCGAATATCCTTGACGTAAGATCATATAGAGGAGCAGATTGCGACTCCGATCAGCTTCTAGTGATGGGCAAAAGTAGAAGTCGGCTCGCAGCAAACTTACATGGGCAATCACGGGAGACGAGCAAAAAGTTCGACATTGATAAACTAAAAAACCTGCGCAAAAGAGCTGAATACCAAGACGAACTAACGAATAGATTTAGGATCCTAGAGAATGAGAGTAGTGAGGAAGGGGAAACCAATAATCTGGGAACTAAATGGGCACCGATCAGAGACATAATCAAACAAACAGCCCAAAAGGTCTTAGGACTTAAGAACACAATTAGGTCCAATCCTTGGTTTAACGATGAGTGCAGGGCACGGATCGAAGACCGTAAACGCCTCAGAGTGATCCACTTAGAAAGATATGATGAAGTCAACGCAGAAATATACGCGACAATTCGGAGTGAGACAACCAGACTTTTCACACGCAAAAAACTCGAATGGGAGAAGACTCGGATCGAAAAAATCCTAGAAAATGCCAGAGCAAAGAGTATCAGAGGTATGTGTGCCGGCATAAATTCAATTAGAAGTGGCTACCGTAACACTTGAAAACTTGCTCAGTGTGTGCGCCTATCAACCACAAATAAACGCACCAGGCGTACATACAGCCGACCCTCAGATCCCAGACCCCTTCTTTCGACGAAGCTGTAGACGCAATAAACCGATTGAAAAACAACAAAGCTCCCGGAGTCGACTGCATACCGGCAGAGCTTGTGAAGCATGGAGGAGAGGCAACCACTTGAAAGATCCACCAACTCATCAAAACAATATGGGACAAGGAAGTCATTCGGGAACAATAGAAAACCTTAATAGTCGTCCCCATTTTCAAAAAGGTGACAGATCTGACTACGAAAATTACAGAGGAATATCATTGCTCCCAACCACATACAAAATACTAACTAACAAATATCATAATGGCGAGAATCACACCGTACGCAGAAGAAATATTGGGAGACTACCAATGCGGATTCCGTAGGAATCGGTCAACAAGCGACCAAATGTTCACAATAAGGCAACTACTGGAAAAGAAGTGGGAATACGGGGAGACGGTTCACCAACTGTTCGTTGACTTCAAAAAAGCCTACGACTCAGTCGCAAGGCAAAAACTCGACCGTATTGTGGTTGAGCTGGGAATCCCGAAAAATATGCCGCCCTCATTCAATTTTGCATGAACGAAAACAAAGGGCGAGTTAGAATAGAAAACCACCTCTCAGAATCATTTGAAATCCGCGGCGGACTAAAACAGGGGGATGGCCTCTCACCATGTCTCTTTAACCTTGTCCTTGAGTATGTCATCAGAAAGGTACAAGACGACAACATGGCCGGATCATCCCTGAACGGGGTCACACAAGTGCTCGCGTATGCGGATGACATCGCCGTTTTGTGCGATAATCTAAAAACTGTAAGTACAAACAGTGAAATCATCATGCAGGCGACAGAAGAGGTGGGCCTAGAAATAAATGAAGACAAAACGAGATACTTGATTACGGCCAGAGCAGGTGGAACTCAGGGAACACGTATAAACATCAGAGGCAAGATATTTGAAAATGTCAAAGAATTTAAATATCTGGGAACACTACTGACGGCCAGTAACGAAATCTCGAAGGAAATTAACAAAAGGCTACACCCCGGCAACGCTAGTTGGCATGCAGTCAGTAAACTGCGGAAATCCAAACTGCTATCACGTAATATAACGCTCCTTGTCTATAGAACCATAATCATGCCGATTGTCCTATACGGATGCGAAACATGGCCTCTCACAAAAAGGGAAGAAAACAAATTCCACGTATTCGAGTTCTAAGGGGTATCTTTGGCGGGAAATATGACGAGGAAACAGGACAATGGAGGAAACTCCACAACCATGAATTGGAAGAGCTATACTACAAACCTACAATAGTGGGAGTAATCAAGTCGCGAAGATTAAGATGGGCCGGACACGTGGCGCGAATGGGCAACGATAAGACCGTGCATAGAATTCTTGACGGTAAGCCAACGGGAAAGATACCGACAGGACGGAGGTGGGAGGACAATGTTAGGTTGGACCTCGAGGAGATCGGATCAGATGGTCAAGCTTGGAAGGAGAGTGCACGGGACAGGGAACAATGGGGGTCGACTCGGTGAGGTCATGAAGTTTCGGGTTCCTACAGGCCAATAAATAGAATACATGTATTCGTGTTTAATAGTTTTATTTATTATCTAGGGTTTATTTAATTATTTTATTTAATTTTTGATTTGAATAGTTTTGCGTGTTATCTATTGTTTTTTTTTTTCAGTTTTAGGTTTGGTAGGAGCAGAATCCCCATTATTCAGCTTAAAACAAGCTACATATAATTTAAAAACCAATTTAAAAATAGGGTAAAATTCAATTCAATTGCAGTCCATTGTAATATATACAAGGATTAATACAATAATAGGTATGGATAAAGTATTGGAGAAGGGAAAACTTTAAAATTGGTGCAACGTTGCGTGTGGAGTGGGGTGGTGAATGCAAAGGGGCTCATAAGGAGTCCGATTTTAAGAGCAGAAATGTTAATGTTGAAGTCAAAGGAGGTGAGGTAAGAGTTGGGGTTTCGTATCGCTGGATGGGTTCATTAAAGCCACATGAAGTGTGATGGGATGGCAGATAAAATAACCGATTATACCGTAGGTTACCGGGATTAGTATTAACTGAGATAGAGGAGAAAACACTTACACAATCGACCGTTCCTGAGAGAAGTCGGTGGATGAAGAGGATGTCAATGAAAATTATAGATAATGTAAACGTAACAACCGAAGTTGAATGCTCTCGATTCTGCGAATGTGGAGCAACGGGTCACATAAGGGTTAGAAAATTCCTTAGACCAGCATTTCACAAATCTGAGAGCAGAATTGGCCTTAACGATTATGTCTCCAATGTGTGAGAGGAATGAATTACGATATAATGCCCAGGTCGCGGATCGAATGAACAGAGATTAAGACCTTATGTCGCAGTAATTTTTTCAAAAAATAATTTCTTTTTACACTATCGCGCTCATAGAAGGGAATTTAGAGTACCCTTAAATGTCATAGCACAGTGCGAGCGAAAGGAGAGGGAGTGGATAAAGAAAGGAGGTATCGATGTATATTGGTCTTAAATGCCTGAACATTACAAAGACGAGGAAACAGATGACCTCGTAAAGCATTCTTGCATCCAACTGAACATGTGTAGTGCATTTTTGGATGCGCCTGTTCAAATATGAGAGTTGACCCCATTTTGGGACAATTGTACGCCTTGTAAATAGTGACCACGTTGGATGGAGTGGAGAATTTTTTGCATCTCTCAAAAAACCCCGCACTCTTCGCTTCAAAGATGTGGTCGCCCCAATTAACAGTCGAATTAATTCGAGTGCCGAGGATTGATTGCTCCTTGGTTTCGTCGATGCAAGTGCCGTTCATCGACAGTGTATTTACTTTGGGGTTCACCTTTGACGAGAGACAGCGCTGAGTTTTTAAGTCATTGAATTCTAATCGGAGAAATAATCCCCATTGATACATCTTGTTGAGGTCGGAATTCAATGCATTAAGCATAACCTGCCAATTGGTAATGACGTTCGAAAAGTTTGGTCGGGAATGTCCGTAGAAGTACGAGAAACTCAAAATGCTATCATCAGCAAACGAGTAAGTTGGGTTTTCGGTAACTGACGAGATCATTTATAAATGTAAGGAAGAGAGTGGTTGGAATGTACCAAGCCTCGAGGAACACCTGCATTCATTTGATGAGACAAATGAGTGAATTGGTTTGTAAGTAATGAACAAAAGATCATTTATATAGATGAGGAAGAGAGTGGATGAGAGTCCAGAAACTTGAGGAAGACCTGTATTAACCCTTTGCATCCGAGTGGCGCCCATACGGCGCCCGGCTGAATTCAAGTGCCAATTCGAGTGACGCTGCTACGGTTGTTGTTTTCGATATAAAAATAAATAAAATGGTGACATATTATTATACGTTTGTTTGTTTATAAATGATTTTAAAGTACTTGTAAAATGTATACCTAATGTGGCCGAAATCGTCTCGAGTTGCTGGTTCGCATTTTTGCGAGTTTTTGACCAAAAACTCAATTAATATGAACGAACAAGTCCCATGTGACTTTTTCCTGTTACTCAAATTCAAATTGTCATTTCGAAGAACACGTTTAGAGTAGATTGAAACCGCTAAAAAATTGAAGAAGGAGCTAAAATCGATCCTGGTCGCGGCCTATAAAATGTATATCATCATCATCATCGGCACTACAACCGGGATCCGGTCTTGGCCTTATTTAACAAATCTCTCCACCGGTCCCGATTTCGAGCCGATGTCATCCAGTTTAGCACTCCCAGGCTCTGGGCGTCCTGGTCTACGCCATCCCTCCATCGCAGACAGGGTCTGCCGCGCTGTCCCGCCCACCGGAGTCTACCGAGCTTGATTTTTCTTACAATATGAGCTTCAAGGTAGATTGCGTACAACTCATGGTTGTAGCGTCTCCGGAATCGTCCTCCCTCACATACGGGGCCAACAATTCTCCTTAAGACCTTTCTCTCGAACACGGCCAAGAGTTCAGAGTGCCTTTTATTAAGCACCCAGGTCTCGGATCCATACATGAGTACTGGTAAGACCATGGTCTTGTACAGTAGTAGCTTGGATGTTCTGGATAAATTTCGGGATTTAAAGAGCCTTGATAGACCATAGTAGGCTTTGTTGGATTTAATCAGCCGTTCGCGTATTTCTTCTTCCATATTGTTATCGGCTGATACTATTGACCCAAGGTAGTTAAAGGATTGCACTACTTCAAATTCGTGCTCCAGTACCCTTATAGTTTGACCAACGTTAGGTCTTCTCTTCGCAGAAGTTGCCACCATGTACTTGGTTTTTCCCTCATTAATGCGCAGTCCCAGTTTTTGTGCCGCCTGCTCGATCTGGGTGAAGGATTCCTGTACCGCCGATTCGGTTCTACGGATGATGTCGATGTCATCTGCGTAGGCAAGTATCTGGCTGGACTTGGTGACAATAGTCCCTCTAGTTGTAACGCCAGAGTCACGGATTGCTTTCTCCAACGCCAGGTTGAAGAGGAGGCAGGCCAGACCGTCCCCTTGTCGGAGTCCATTATAGATGTTTATTGGTTTGGACAGCAATCCCGCTACTTTTACTTGACTAGTTACGTTGGTCATGGTCAACCTACAAAGTCGTATCAATTTATTTGGAATGCCGAATTCTCTCATGGCATTATATAGTTCTACCCTGGCTATGCTGTCGTAGGCGGCCTGGAAGTCTATAAACAGATAATATAGTGGAATCTTAAATTCCAGACATTTTTCCATCGCCTGCCTAAGGGTGAATATCTGATTTGCCTGGGATGAAGCCACACTGATATTGACCAATGATGGCTTTAGCGTATGGGGATATCCGGTCTTGTAGGATAGTGGAGAGTATCTTATAGGCGGTACTCAGCAATGTTATACCCCTATAGTTGCTGCACAGTGTGATATCTCCTTTCTTATGTATGGGGCAAATTATACCACGACGCCAATCTTCCGGCATCTCCTCTTGCTCCCATACGTGCACCACGATCTCGTGAATTGCGTGATGTAACGCTGTCCCTACTTGTTTGATCAGCTCAGCTGGTATGCCATCAGCTCCTGGGGCTTTATTTGATTTTAGCTGTCTAATGGCTTTTAGTGTTTCCTCAATGCTTGGTGGCGGCAGCATTTGGTCCTGGTCTTGCATTGGTGGAGCCTCCAATTCTTCTGTGAGCTGACCATTTAGCAATTCATTAAAGTGCACTTCCCATCGCTCCAGAATGCCTTCAGGATCGGTGATCAGATTACCCTCTTTATCCTTGCAGTAAGTGCAGCGTGGTGTGTACCGCGTCATACTGCGGATTATTTGTTAGAACTTCCGCGCCTGGTGCGGACCTTGCTCTCTACTTTTCTCTATTTCACAGACAAGATTTTTTTCCCAGGCACTTTTCTTTTGTCTGTGAAGTCTTTTTTCAGTTCTTCTGAGCTCTTTGTATTTCTCCTCGCGTACCCGCGTCCTATGAGACTGCTGCATTGCCCGGTATGCAGCATTCTTACGTTCAGTCGCTAGTTTGCACTCATTATCAAACCAGTCGTTCCGATCTCTACGACTACTGCCTAAGATGGAGTTGGCAGTACTAATGACTGTATTCTTAAGGCGTGTCCATTTCTCTTCTACGCCCGGCATTCTGGCACCAGGACTTACTCTCCGTCCGTCGAGCTCTTCGAGGGCGAGTCTTAACGCATGACCAAAGGTGTTGCTGGTGTTCTCATTGCGTAAGGCAGCCGTGTTGAATCGAACCTGATCCGTGGATGCAATATGTCTCCGTAAGGCAATCCGCGCTCGGAAAACTGTACCAACAAGATAGTGATCCGAGTCGACGTTGGCACCTCGGTACGTTCGTACCGTCATCAGGCTCGAAGAGTGACGGCGATCTATCAACACGTGGTCAATTTGGTTGCGAGTGGCTCCATCAGGTGATACCCAGGTGGCTTTGTGGATATCTTTACGCGGAAACCTGGTACTCGCAACGACCAAGTTTTTCGATGCTGCCAGTTCGATGACTCGTAGTCCATTGTCATTAGTGTTCTCATGCAAACTATGGGAACCTGCGTAGTGCCTGAAATCCGGCTCCCGACCTATTTTCGCATTCAAATCCTCAAGAACGATTTTCACATCGTATCTTGGGCAGGCATTGAGGGCCCGTTCGACATTCTCATAGTATTCTTCATTTTCATCGTCAGGGGACTCCTCTGTAGGTCGGTGAACGTTTATGAGGCTTATGTTCTTAAATTTGCCTCGCACGCGAAGAGTGCATAGCCTTTCATTTATTGCATTAAAGCCGATGATGGCAGGCTTCAGTTTTTGGCTGACTAGAAAGCCTACCCCGAGCACATGGTGTTTTGCGTGACAGCTGTAATAAATGTCATACTCTTTTCTTTGAAAAACACCACTCCCCGTCCATCTTATTTCTTGTAATGCTGTTATGTCAGCCTTAAATTCGGACAGGGCATCGGCTAGTTGCTGTGCAGCTCGAACTCTGTATAGTGAGCGTATGTTCCATGAAAAAATCCTTAAATCGTTTAGCCGTTTTCGTTTCCGTGGTCGTCGTCGTGTATCCGGTCCATATCCGAGGCTTGTTAAATTTGCCATAATAATTAATTTTTACGGGCCTGGTTATTAGCCTTGCGCCAACCTTTCTCAGGATGTCGCTGCATGCATTGGTTCACTACTTGGCGGGTGTCAAAGTAGCTATCCAGGTGTGTCACGTGGAGACTGCATGTCAACTTGGATTGAACAGGGACAAGGATCGTCCTGGCCTTCGCCGGGTTGAAGGCAATCAGAGACTTTGCCCTGTATGTTCGCACCCATCCCCATAAAATGTATATGGATGATTGGATTAATCGTTGGCATAAGTGGATTGCCTCGGAAGGAGCGTACTTTGAAGGCGACATAATTAATTTTAATGATTAATTTAAATTTGATGTTTTATTGAGAAATTGTGGGTAGACATTTGACAGAATGTATCACTTTTTTCTGTCATTTATACACATCGCCTTTCCGTGTTAATAAATCGCAAAAAGAAGAGGCGACAGTTTGTAATATATAAATTAATATAAACAAAACTTCTCCTATTGGAACTTTTTCTGAGCCAACTTTTGACTTATGTAGCTAACAATGTGTCATCGTGTTTTAGACAATTTTATTTCTTCAAAACTTGAATATTCACTCAACACTTATATTGTCACACTTCTGTTGTTGTTGACTGTTGCTTTTTTTAAGAGTAATTAATTTTCCAAAGAAAATAATATTCTTTAAAATTAACAGCGATTTTACATAATCATCCGTCGCAGTATTTCAAGACCACAACATGTTAAAAATGCTCCTTCACTTTAAACACATTTTAATTTATTACTCTATAAAGTAAACATTTCTCGTATATAATCAAAAAATTATAAATAAAATCATGTTAATGATATGAAAAAAAACCAACGATAAAAGTGTTAAAAGTAAATAAATTATTTTATCTGAGAGCTATAATGATACAAGCATTGTATGTATATATAAATTAACACGGTGCTAAGGAGGAATTCATCGTCCAAAAATCCTAAGGGCAACTACACAACGGATTTTTACCTGATGGTTGAGATTTTAATCACATTACATAACATATTCGCACACAAATGCGTCATTTATGTGTGGCTTAAATGTGTGTGCACAGTACGGATGGAAAAAGCATATATCATGTGGGACACATTATTAAGCTGAGTTCTACGCCCGTGTACGTTCGAGTGAAGAACGATGTTTATCATATTACTATTTAGCTGATGACATTCTCTGTCTCATAAATACCACAGGCAAATCTTGAGACGTGGAATTTACTCAAGAATTGAATGTTTCTTGACATCGGTGATGCAAGTCGTTTATAAACAAACTCCGAGTGACCAAAGTCCACTGAGCCTCTATGGGGAAAAACCACACTTTTCACACATTATCTCCAGATCATTTTCGAAATTCGCTTTCCAAAGATCGGCGTAACCTTTGAATAATTACTTCTCTTACAGTGAGACTTTTACAGACCTAGACGCTGGCAGCAACTGCCGTCTAACTCTCTTCAACTAGCGCAAACATTGCTCGAATGCATTTCAAAATTGCTTCTATTCTCCCCACTCGCTAAAAACATAAATCACAATGTTCGCCGGTTCACACCGAATTCCAATTTGAGAAGAACGGTAAGGCACTGAACTGTTCTCCATTCGAATTACACAAGTGTGGAAGGCTCTATCAAGTCGTACTGTTGGCGATGCATCACGAATTCCCAGGAAAGACAAGGCAAGCACCAGCACACCATTTCCAGGGAAACAACGATCAGCTGCACACCGATTCCAGGAATCCACTAAGAAAAGCAGCCTCCAGGAAACGAGCGAAGGAGGGAACAGCTGCGGGCCTATATAAGGCGAGCACACCGGTGAGGCAGCAGGAGTGCACCACCATGGCTCTCAACATATTTCAAAAGCACGTTTGGGTGCGCCTCTCTCTCGAACCCACCATTGCGGTGAGTTTGGACATTGAAAAGGCTTTTGACACAACCTGGATCGAAGGTCTCGTTTTTAAATTATTGAATACTGGCCTCAGTAAAACGCTGTGTAGTATCATCTACCAGTTCGTTTTAAACAGAGCCTTCTAAGTTCGAGTGAATGGAAAGCTTTCCCGAACTTTCAACGCCGCTGCAGGCGTACCACGGGGCTCCATTCTAGGCCCCATCTTATTTAATATCTACACCTCAGATATTCCTCGCCCTGTGGATGGTAGAGTAAACCAGATTTGCTATGCGGATGACGTCCTAGTGTACATTTCATCTAAAAGCCCTAAACTCGCAACAAACCGACTCAACCGCCATCTGAACGAACTGTATCAGTATTACAGTCGATGGAAAATTCGACTTAACCCATCTAAAGCAGTAGCTATAATTCTGAGTAGTAAACACTCCCAACCTACTTCTCGATATTTACAGAATATCCGAATACAAATAGGAGGTACTACGATTAGACCACAGGACAGGATGAAATATCTAGGGGTCATCTATACCCCTAAAATGAATTTCATCAAACATGTGACCCACATTCTTCAAAGGGGCCTCGGTCGGTCTAAGCAACTGCACAACATCTTGAAATGGAGCAACAAAGTTGACACCAAAATTAAGCTTCTCTGCTATAAGCAGCTAATCCGATCTGGAATATCGTACGCCTTTCCCATATGGTCCTGCATATCTTCGGCCCAAATGGAAAGACCTCGAGTTTTCGGAAGAAAACTCCTCAGAAGATGCATCAACCACTTTAGAAAGCCTGACGGTCGCCATTAGCCGAACTCTCACATATACGAAGGTGCCTCGATTATCCCTATCGACGAGTACTTGTTACAATTAGCATGTAAGTACCTCGAAAGCATTCAGAACAGGGAGAACCCACTTGTACGGGAGTCTTGCGTTCTTGACCCTTCTCTCTTTCGATCTCTTCGGATTAGACCACCACAATTTCTTCTTCAGGACAAAACTGAAGAAAGCACGCTTCCCAACAACATTCTCCTTTATAATAGAGGATTCCTGGGCCCATCCCATAGGGTCTACTGCTGACACACTACAAACACGCACGCACAGTACAAGACAGCACAAACACACACACATACACACCGACCAAAGCGCAGATTATCAGACGCCAAAGTGATCTGCGTGTACTACCGGTCTTGTACGATTTCTTTCCCATCATCCTCCCGTCCAAGTAGTTAGAGAACAATTGAACTAATCCTGTCCACACTATCCTTAGATACGTCCCTTCCCCTTTCTTTTCAGATATCTTGAGACCGAACCCAACATCTTCACGGATGTGGGTGATTCTGGTTATCGCAAGATGACCAGAAGCCAGAGACAAGATGAAGGACACATTTGTCCTTGTCTCCCTAACGTTGGCCTCTCGCCACCCCTTTTTTTTTTTTTTTTTTTTTTTTTGAAGCAGCAGGAGTCGTCGAAGGAACTCCCAACAAAAAGGTCTCGTTCAAGACCAGCAGAGAGATGAGGAATTAACAATTAATAAATAAAACATTATAAGAGAAAATAAACGATAGTAAAATAAGCAGCTAAGTGTATTCGTATATTTAGCTTGTCTTCATCGTTGGTCGCGTCGTATTCACCTTTGTTTATCAGGGATCCGCACTGGGCAAGACAAAAACGCCCGCCAATCCAGAGAAGAGGAGGTGCAATCCCTCTGAGTAAAAAAATCATGGTTGGCCGGCCAGTGCCGGAAAATACAGTCCGCTAAGGCGAAACTGTTGGGACGTCGCTGAAGAATTCGCCGTTCGCGATTCGGTTTAGCCTTTTTGTTGTTGCGTTAACACATACATTGCACTGTATTGGCACTTTCTTTCTCAAGCCTGTTGCCCTTCGTTCGCCGCACTACAAACTGACGCTTAGGGGAAAAACCATGTGCATGGGTACTTAAACCCAAAGAGCAAACTTAATACAGTCTCTCAAAGTTCTCGAAACCCGAAACCTGATTGTAAGTAACATCTGAATGCGCATTGTGAAAAATGTTGATCCTAACATTATTCTCTTTTAAAAACGAGACTCGCGTACTTCACAAAAAACACTCTAATCACTTGGAGTACTCTAAACAAAACAACAAAAACATACATCTGCACTGAATTTTTGACTATATGAACGACAGAAGTCAAATTCGGTAAAACAATGACAGTTTGAGTATAAAAATGGAAATGGAGGAAATGCAAGTGTGAATGCCGAATCGTATGGCACCGAGATCAGGATCGAACTAGAAGAATAACCTGTCGAACCAAAAAGTTGTTTTCCAGCAGGCTTAGTTAATAGCAGTTTCAAGCTTATACTAATTTCAAGTTTAACCTTAAATCTAATCTAATAGGCCCTCGGCTCATTATGCGCACGTAGACTGAGCAAATAATTAAAATGCCAATGAATTGTAACTATTGTGGTAAAATTAATGAATTATACCAGTTGCTTTTTTATATTCCAGGACGACGTACATACACATTTTTCGAGAAATCCTTTCCAATCAGATAATACAAAAAATAATACCTGACACAACACAACGATTGGTCCCGACGATCCCCTGATTTGATTTCTCTCGGTTTCTTCCTATGCAGGTTCTTGAAGGGAAGGTGTTGCAGCTGCAACTAGGGGTTATAAGCATATATTCGTCATAACATATTCTGGTATAACACATTATACTTATCTTGTGTCACAACCGTAGAACTAACAACAATTTAATTCTACTACATTTTGTTGTGACACAAGAAAAGTGGGACAGATCAAGAGAACAGTACTAAAGTACTGATCTCGATCTGTGATAAGGGCACAAAGAAAAAAAAAATAACAATGGGATAACAGATAATACAACGGACCGGTGAAATAAAAGGCATCCGCTAACATTTGAATTGGGAAAAGGTCTTGTGATTCGAATATCATTGGCAAGTTTAAATAAAATCATACATTTCCATATAGGTGAAATCATGACGAAGCTCCTTTCTTCAAGTACACGAAGTAATTCCAATAAAAGAAAGCCAAACGTACTTCTACACACGTCGATAATTGGAATAGGAGATAACAGTGTGATGGAAGGTGAAGCAATTAAACAAAAAAGTGATTAACTACTACACAAGGATAAAGGAATAAAACTAGAACACGATCAAATAGGAGCAGTACGACGTAGCGAAGGAATTATGGAGTAAAAGAAGGGTTTTGAGGCGGTGACAAGACAAGACACGGAGTAGACGTAATTAAATCTATACGACACAAAGGGAACAAAAGGTCATTTTTCTACAAAAACGGATGCAACCTAAGATGAAAACTCTCAACTTGTGTGTTGTATGTTAAAGAATTATACTTTAAACAATTAAAAATATATCTAAATATTGTTGCATCCCGCTACATAAGCCCCCTAACTCATTAACAAATTAACACACACGACGCATTCATCCTCAGCTCACAGTAAATTTGATTCTTTCCAAATACAATTAATGCTCATATTGCCACGTTGCGATACTAGCAGCACATAAGATGGAGTCAGTTTTAATAAGCAACCGCAAGAAAGTTGATCACCTTGATTTGGAAACAGAAGAAGAAACGATCAGATCCAGTCATCATCATCATCATCGGCACTACAACCGGGAACTGGTCTTGGCCTTATTTAGCAAGTCCTGAGGCTTGTTAAATTTTCCATAATGATTTGTTTTTTCCGGGCAATGTCATTAGTCTTGCGCCAGAGGCTTCCCGACGGGGAATCGCACCCCGGTCAGATCCAGTCCCTACATTAAATATCTTGGTGTTATACTTGACAACAGGTTGACCTTCAAAGTACACCTGAGGAAAACGAGTGAAAAAACGGCAAGAGTATGCAAAGTTTTGGTGAGACTGCTACCCGATGTTGGTGGACCCCGGCCCCACATAAGGATAACCGGTGTCAACACCTCCATTTTAATGTATTCGGCTCACATATGGGCATGAGCCGCACAGTATAAGTCGTACATGAGGGGAGTGAACTCAGCACATAGGCTGCCATTATTAAGAGTATGCTGCGCATTCCGAACGGTGTCCGAAGATACCAAAATGTGTTGGGCAGGAGAAAACCACTTGATACACCTAAAGAAAACGTTGCGTTGCATGCGGTCTCATAGGGGAATCGCCGGAGAATGCGGTCACAATTAAAGCCCTCCAACCTTAGAGAATGGCAACAAAGGTGGGATTCCTCCACCAAAGGAAAATGGACCCACACCATACCTGATGTAGAAACCTGGGTGAAAAGAAAAATGGCGAGCTGAACTACCACTTGACTCAGCTGATATCAGAACATGGATGCTTTCGGCAATACTTGCTCAAATATAAGCATTTCAATCACCCAAACTGCTTGTACTGCGAGGGCAAAATACAAAATGCGGAACACGTACTCACAGAGTGCGTGATATTCGAGACACCACTAAAATCGCTCGACATATGAGACATACAGTCAGGAGTAATAGAACACATGCTGATTTATAAACAGGCATGGTCCGTAGCAAATGATATTCTATGTGACATGATGCAGCCGTTTCGACGTGACGAGCGGAATAACAGGTAAACTCCGTCCCGCCCCGGGATGGAATATCTAAAAGAAAGTTCCACGGGGATCAACGGGAATATTTGCCTGGCGGTGGTGGTTTTAGTCAGTAAAAATCCGGCATCCCTCTGGATCAGTCCAGAGGTATTTTTCGAATATTTCCACCTACTAAAAGAAAGGAAATACTGACGACCAGTAAGGAAATCTCGGAGGAAATTAACAAAAGACTACATTCCGGCAACGCTAGTTGGCACGCAGTCAGTAAACTGCTGAAATCCAAAGTGCTATCACGTAATATAAAGCTCCGTGTCTATAGAACCATAATCATGCCGATTGCTCTATACGGATGCGAAACATGGACTCTCACAAAACGGGAAGAAAACAAATTCCGCGTATTCGAGAATAAAGTGCTAAGGGGTATCTTTGGAGGTATATGACGAGGAGGAAGGACAGTGGAGGAAACTCCACAACCACGAACTATACCGCAAACCTACAATAGTGAGAGTAATCAAGTCGCGAAGATTATGATAGGCCGAACATGTAGCGCGAATGGGCAACGATAGGACCGTGCGTAGAATTCTTGACGGTAGACCAACGGGGAAAAAAATCATCCAGAAAACACCGACTCGGCAAAAAGAAGACGTAGGGAAAAACGGAAAAAGCGGGATATACGCAGCGGCACGTGGAATGTTCGAACGTTATATAAACCAGTCGCAATACAGACGGTCGTAGAAAACGTGAAACAATATAAAATGGATATCGTCGCGCTTCAGGAAGTCCGACTTCCACATCAAGTAATCGAAACCAATGGGTTTACACTGGCGTGTGGAGGTACCGATACACATAACCTCGGGACTGGCTTCATCATAAGCAAGAGGATTACGCCACATGTAAATGATGTGCAATTTACTAATGACCGAATGTCTGTGCCAAAAATACAGGGACCATGGTACAATTATGTATTTATAAACATACACGCCCCAACAGAATCTACGGACGAAAAAACGAAGGACACGTTCTCCGAGACCCTAGAGGAAGTATTTGATGGGATCTCATCATTCGATGTTAAAATCCTCCTCGCGGACCTCAACCCGATAATTGGGAAGGAAGATATCTTCCAACCAACTATAGGTAAAGAGAGCCTACATGACGTTTCAAATGATAATGGAATTCGAATTATCACGTTCGCAGCGTCAAAAGATATGGTAGTGAAAAGCACGATGTTCAAGCACAAGTAAATCCATAAAGCCACATGGATATCACCCGACGGCGTAACGCGTAACCAAATAGACCACTTCCTCATAGACAAAAGACACCACTCGAATATCCTTGACGTAAGATCATATAGAGGAGCAGCTTGCGACTCCGATCACCTTCTACTGATGGACAAAATTTGAAGTCGACTCGCAGCAAACCCACAAGGGCAATCATGGGAGACGAGCAAAAAGTTCGACATTGATAAACTCAAAGACCTACACAAAAGGGCTGCATATCAATAGGAACTAACGAATAGATTTAGCATCCTAGAGAATGCGAGTAGTGAGGAAGAGGAAACCAATAATCTGGGCACTAAACGGGCATCGATCAGAGACACAATCAAACAAACAGCCCAAAAGGTATTAGGATTTAAGAAAACATTTAAGCCCAAACCTTGGTTTGACGATGAGTGCAGGGCGTTAACGAACAACGTAAACGCCTCAGAGTGATCCACTTAGAAAGATATGATGAAGTCAACGCAGAAATATACGTGACAATGCGGAAAGGGACAAGGAGATTTTTCAAACGCAAAAAACGCGAATGGGATAAGACTAGGATCGAAAAAATCCTAGAAAATGCCACAGCAAAGAATATCAGAGGTATGTATGTCGGCATAAACTCAATTAGAAATGGCTACCAAGAGAGAGCCAAAATAATCCGAGACACAAACGGATGTCTGGTGACAGAAACAAACAATATCGTGACGAGATGGAAGCAGTACTTTGAAAACCTGCTTAATGTACGCACCCATCAACCACAAATAAACGCACCAGACGTACATACAGTCGAGCCTCAGATCACAGAGCCCTCTTTCAACGAAGTTGTAGACGCAATAAACCGATTGAAAAACAAGAAGGCTCCCGGAGTCGACTGCATACCGGCAGAGCTTGTGAAGCATGGAGGAGAGGCAACCACTCGAAAGATCCACTAACTGATTAAAACAATATGGAATAAGGAAGTCATTCCGGAAGAATGCAAAACCTCAATAGTCGTCCCCAGGTGACAGATCTGACTGCGAAAATTACAGAGGAATGTCATTGGACCCAACCACATACAAAATACTAACAAATGTCATACTGGCGAGAATCACGCCGTACGCAGAAGAAATATTGGGAGAAATATGTTCACAATAAGGCAACTACTGGAAAAGAAGTGGGAATACGGAGAGACGGTTCACCAACTGTTCGTTGACTTCGAAAAAGCCTACAACTCAGTCGCAAGGCAAAGACTTTATCATATTGTCCCACAAAAATATTCTGCCCTCATTCAAATCTGCATGAACGAAAACAAAGGCCGAGTTAGAATAGAAAACCATCTCTCAGAACCATTTGAAATCCGGGACGGACTAAAACAGGCCGATGATCTAACACCCTGTCTCTTTAACCTTGTCCTCGAGTATGTCATCAGAAAGGTACAAGACGACAACATGGCCGGATAATCCCTGAATGGGGTCACACAAGTGCTCGCATATGCGGATGACATCGCCGTTTTGGGCGATAATCTAGAAACTAGACATAAAAACATTGAAATCATCATGCAAGCGGCAGAAGAGGTGGGCCTAGAAATAAATGAAGACAAAACGAAATACATGATTATGGCCAGAGCAGGTGGAACTCAGGGAACACGTATAAACATCAGAGGCAAGATATTTGAAAATGTCAAAGAATTTAAATATCTGGGAACAATACTTACGGCCAGTAACGAAATCTCGAAGGAAATTAACAAAAGGCTACACTCCGGCAACGCTAGTCGGCATGCAGCCAGTAAACTATTAAAATCCAAACTGCTATCACGTAATATAAAGCTCCGTGTCTATAGAACCATAATCATGCCGATTGTTCTATACGGATGCGAAACATGGTCTCTCACAAAACGGGAAGAAAACAAATTCCGTGTATTCGAGAATAAAGCCCTAAGGGGTATCTTTGGCGGCAACTTTGACGAGGAGGCAGGACAATGGAGGAAACTCCACATCCACGAATTGGAAGAGCTATACCGCAAACCTACAATAGTGAGAGTAATGAAGTTGCGAAGATTAAGATGGGCCGGACACGTGGCGCGAATGGGCAACGATAAAACCGTGCATAAAATTCTTGACGGTAGACCAACGGGAAAGAGACCGACAGGACGTCCGCGACGGAGATGAGAGGACAATGTTAGGTTGGACCTTGAGGAGATCGGATCAGATGGTCAAGCGTGGAAGGAGAGTGCACAGGACAGGGAACGATGGCGGAGTCGAATGGGTGAAGTCATGAACTTCCGGGTTCCTACAGGCCAATAAATAATAATAATAATATATAATTATTAAATATATATATGTATTAATATATATATATATATATATATATATCTATTTATATATATATATATATATATATATTTATATATATATTTATATATATATTTATATATGTATTTATATATATTTATATATATATATACATATATATATATATCATATATATATATATATACATATCATATATATATATATATCATCATATATATATATATATATATCATCATATATATATATATATACATATCATCATCATCATCATCGGCACTACAACCAGGAACCGGTCTTGGCCTTGTTTAGCAAGTCCTGAGGCTTGTTAAATTTTCCATAATGATTTGTTTTTTTCGGGCAAGGTCATTAGTCTTGCGCCGGATATATATACATATACATAGTTAATATTAAATGTGAATTGAGAAAATATTGTACAACGAAAGGCAAAATAAAAAGGGCATTGTACAATTTAAAGTGCTTGTGAAGAGCTAGTAAGTTAATTAAGTAAAATAACTGTAAATTGGACAGAATTTAGTCTTAATTGAAATATGTAATTTTTTTTTTTGTAAAATAAATGCGGTATTTATTGGACAAATATTAATAGACTCTTCCATTGTTGTTTCATTACAGCCCACATATCAAATCTATTTTGCGGACCAACTTTTACGCAATCACATGCGCTCCAGCATCCCCATATTTACGGCAACCTTCAGAAGATTCCAAATGGTGACCTTGATTTAGTCAACAGCAATGAATTGAACATATACACACGGCCTGTCATCATTGGGGCGCCCTAAATTTGCTTCTTCTAGACTTTATAGGAAGATAAATAAATCACCATCGACAGTCTGTTGCAACATTTTGTGAGTGATTGCCACCGAGTGGATTCTTTGAAGTGTTTTTGGATTGATTGCTTTTTTAAAATCAATACAACGGGAATGTAGGACACGATCCTATTATTGAATTTTCGAATCAGAACGTTTATGTATCAATATTTTGGAGACAGTTAAAAATAGAACTAAATAGAGTGACGCATCATTTCCACAAAAAAAAAGAAACTTAGTTTAATTGATGTTATATTTTTGGTTTAACGAGTTCCACGTGCTGAGCATTTATTCTAAATTAAGAGACGGGGGTATACAGTAACAGACTGGATGAAGACGAAAGAACAGACTGCAAATTATAAGCAGAATAAAAGGTCAGGTAGGTACACTGGACATAAATTTAAATAAATTCTGGAAATTGTTGACTTTCCAACAAAAAAATGCAGTGGAAAAGAAGAGAAGTTTGTATTGCGAACGGGTTTGCTCGAGAGTGATCAAATTCTTATGGATGGTCTTTAGTTATGGCAACGGTAAAGCTATTGAATGGCGCAAGGCTAATAATTGCCCAGAGAAACACATTATTATGGACAACTTAACAAGACCGGATACCGGTGGAGAGACTTCCTAAATAAGGCCAAGATCGGATCCCAGTTGTAGTGCCGATGATGATGATGATAATGAAAGCTATTGAAACATGTACTCATTGTGTGGAGGATCTATTGACGGCTGTGTGACATTGACTATCGGCTATCAACTTTCTACGTCCCAAATTTAGTGGAATTGATTTCAAGAGATTTGAGGTTTCGGCTCCTCTCTTTGTAAAAGTAGAACGAGTAGATAAAACTGAAGGGAAAACCTGAAAAAACCACAAAACAAAGTATACCTAAGATTTAACAAATCGTATCAGCACTAAATACAATTTTACAGTATAATGCCCTTCTGAACATGATACGAGGGTGGGTCAATAAGTCCTTAGAAACGCCTACGATGGCGCTCGTAGCATCGCTAATGGTCAGTTTTTAGTAAGCATCATTCCTCACTAAGTATCTGGTTATTTTCAATTTGTTTCCTGTTTAAATTTTGCATGATAAATTGGATATGAAAAAAATATCTGCGAGATGAGTGCCGCATTTGCTCTCAGCTGAGAACTTTGTGAGCACATACGTCGCAACCCAGATGAATTTCTACGCAGATTAGTAACTGTAGATGAAACATGGATATTCGGGGGTACGAAGTATGTGTGTCGGCACGGACACTGATTCACCCCTATCCCCAACGCGTCTCCGATTCTTCCGCCGAACAGTGTCCACCAAATACGAAAAGCTCCGCCACTAACCGATCACCAGAAAAAAAAGGAAAATGAAACACACAGGTGGGATTTTGTAACAAATGTGCTTTTTATGTTTAGTTCCTTGTGTTATTGTTTTATACAACATGTTTAGCTGTTCATAACCCCTCAAGAAAAGTAAAATTGGTAATTAATAAAAACTTTAAAAAACTTTGAGAATTTAACTTAAAATGATGTTTTTTACATTTACGAAATTGAATAGATCACTGAAAGCATTTCTGTTGTTAATTAGATATATTCACGACACTGTTTATATTTGTCTTTTAATTTGATGCACGTTTACAGGATTGACGTGGAAATAGGGATTTAACTAATAAGTAGAACTCGCGGGGAGACTTTGTGTGTACGCACCATACCGTGCGCACGGTACGGTGGATGGATTTCGACTCAGCGATGTGCGTTCGCTGGTGGTTGACATTCAGCTTGGTGGTGAATACTTTCCCAGCTAAGGGTCAGTTTTCGACAAAAAAAATGTCTACACAAAGTTTTCAAAATTTTTCTTTGTCATTTAAATAATTATAAGTACTCCCGCAAACATAATTCTGTCGCCGAAAGGCAAATTGTACAATAGTTATGTAATGTTTAGCTTAGAGCGTCTGCGTAAGACCAGTAAGTTATAATATACGATAACTAAGCTAGAATTTAAACATTTTTTGTCTAGCATATAATCTAGAATCTAAGAAGAAAAAACCGAAATAAAGAATGTAGGGAAAAGTGAATAAAAAAAATTAATATCTAGGGCAACAACATCTTCTTAATCCTAATACCTGAAGTCCCAAGCAGCGTTCGGTTATTTACGATAATAACGATCCATGGTAAAATAGAAAAACCAAAGATCGCGCCCGATAGCTCACAAAAGATATCCAAAAAAAGAAGAAAAGGCACTGGGAGCGGGAACAGTTAGACTATCTAATAAAACAGTCGTGTTTTTGGCAAGGTGAAGAGTCAAAAATCGATCAGAACGATGGTAATTTAAAGTAATTGCCTTGTGAGTAGGGCGTTAGAATATACTCACAGCTAGGCCGGCTTGTCGTAAGAGGCGACTAAAGACCGAGTGGTAGCCGGGGTCCCAACGCCCTGTGCGCCCGGTGAAATACCACCCCATCAAGCTATAGGCTCCGTGAAATGGTCTGGAGAAATCCCTTGCCATCTTTCGGAGCTTGGCTGATGGACCGGTTCGAGAAAAGGTTGGTTAGGTGGTAGTCGGTCCCAAGGTGAGATACCACCCCGTCACGCTGTATATTCCGCGATATCGCCGAGAGAAATATTCGACGGTGTTTCGGATGTGTGGCCGATGGCCCGGACTGACACGGGGATAAGTCATGATGGTACCTTCTGATATAAAGAATTCCGGAGGAAAACTAGTCTCCCATTCGGATCTCCGGGGGTGACTATGTCAGGGGGAACATCATGCAGATATCATGATAAATAATGAAACTTTGAGAGGTTCGTCATCGCATAACCGGGCTCGCTCTGGTTTGGCAGAGGATGGAGGCGTTGGTACCCAATAATATGGACATCATATGGTTGAGGGTCGTGCTGAGGAATTCCGTTAAATTTCTTTGTTGTCTTTACCGCTCCCCGAATGACGATCGACCGGCGACATTTTTCGAACATCTTTCACATACCGTCGACTGGATACAGATCAACCACCCAGCTTCTGAAATTGTTGTCTTTGGCGATTTTAATGTGCACAATTTCGGCTGGTTGCTATATTCTAACAGAACCGACGAGGCTGGGAGGCTGGAGGAGATGTTTGCTGTAAGCCACAACTTGACTCAACTCGTGGAGGAGCCAACGCGAGTGCCGGATGCCCGAGGCGATTATGCGAACACCCTGGATCTGTTTTTGACATCCGAACAGAGTATTTATACTGTAGAGGTTTCTGCGCCACTGGGAAACTCAGATCACTGCTTGGTATCTGTCGCGCAAGCACTTGCATATCAAGCGAATAACCGGCCTAGGCAACTTCGCCATGTATGGAAGTATGGGGCTGCTAACTGGGATGATTTGCGAGATTACTTCGCATCCATTCCATGGTCCGAGGTGTGCTTCGGAAACTCCGATTTTAACGCTTGCGCGGAGTCGATATCAGAGATTATTCTTCTGGGGATGGAGATCTATATTCCACATTCCATCAAACGAAGTTCCTCTGATAAACCGTGGTTTGATAAAAAACGCGAGCTGATTACAGCGGCAAAAAATAGAGCTTTTAAGCAATGGCGCTCCAACCCCACCGATGTTAACAGAACAAATTTTGTTAGAATCAGAAACGCGTGCAACCAGGCGATTGATACCGCGAAGAAAGCTCACAACGACAGGGTGATCAATAAGCTCCTTCGGTGCCCAATTGGTTCGCGCTCCTTCTGGTCAGTGGCAAAAGCTGTCGGCGGTAACTTCCCATCCTCCTCTTTCCCTCCGTTGCTGACAGACAGTGGGACGTTAGTCACGAATTCAAAGGATAAAGCTAATGTGTTCGCGAATTTCTTTTCCTCGAATTCAAATCTCGATCCCGGCTTTTTTGGAGCCGCCTGTGAGCTCGCCGGTACGGTCTTCGATGCGGGATGTGTGATTTCGTCCGCGCACTATTCAACCCATTCTACGTGAACTGGATTGTAGGAAGGCAACCAGCCCGGACAGAATACCAGCAATAGTCCTTAAGAACTGTGCTCCAGAACTATCGCCGGTTCTTGGCAGACTCTTCCGCTTATCTTATGCACGGAGGACCTTTCCTGCCTGATGGAAAATCGCTCGAGTTCAGTCAATCCCAAAGACGGGAAAAAAGTGTCTCTCAAATAATTACTGTGCGATAGCATTACTGTCTATTTTATCTAAGGTAATGGAAAAAGTCTTCACTACTGAGTTAGTTAAGTATTTGGAGTGCAACGGACTTCTGAATGATCGTCAATACGGATTCCGTGGCAGGCGGTCCACGGGAGACCTTTTGACACTTATAACCGATATATGGACATCTGCGGTTGAACGGCATGGTGAGTCAAGGGCGGTCGCATTGGATATCTCCAAGGCTTTTGACCGCGTCTGGCACGGGGCATTGCTGAACAAACTTCGTTCATATGGCCTTTCTCAACAGATTTGCGAGTGGACGAGGAGCTTCCTCGAGAACCGATCGATCCGGGTTGTTGTGGACGGCGAGTGTTCGGGTCTGTATCCTGTTAATTCGGGGGTGCCCCAAGCTTCTGTTTTGGCTCCAACCTTGTTCTTGCTTCACATAAATGATTTGTTGGAGACAACGGATAACAAAGTGTTCAGTTTTGCGGATGATAGTACGCTTGTTTCCTCCTTTTCGAGTGTACGGCCGATTGGTGCATCTGCGTCGCATCGTCATGAGATGTAGACAGATTGACTCTCTGAATCGGGGTCTGGATAAGCTGCTGCAGTGGGGAAGCGCCAATCTCGTCGACTTCAATGCAACGAAAACACAATATACAACATTCACAAAGAAAAGTGGATCATCGGCTCGACAGCTAATGATGAATGGCCAGGCCTTCGAAGCTGGGGAAAGTTTGAAATTGCTCGGCGTCACGGTCTGTGGGAATGTATCATGGCATAAACACGTGTCGAGTATCGCCAGGTCAGCCTCAGGAAACCTGAGCTATCTTTTTAGAGCCAAGAAATATTTTACTCCGACCCAACTTCTTCTCCTATATAAATCCCAAATTAGACTCGCACTCAAATATTGCTCTCATGTTTGGAGCTCGGCTCCTAAACATACCCTCGACCTACTTGAGAGCATACAGAGACGAGCGATCCGCATGATCGGGGACTCGGCGCTGACGTCGGGACTACAGTCGCTATCACATCGAAGGCGCGCAGCCGACCTCTGTCTGTTTTACAGATATTGTCACGGGTACTGTTCTTCGGAGATTCTTGGTATTGTTCCACGCAATTCGGCTCATATGCGCTCCACAAGATAATACAACGGATCCCACCCGTTTGTGATTCATCTCCCGACGGCGCAAACATCCCTGCATCAAAACTCGTTCCGTTACAGAGCGGGGAAGCTGTGGGACTCCCTCCCCACGCGAGTGTTCCCGGAGCGTTACAACCTGCAACTGTTCAAAAAGAACTGCAACAGTTATTTGATGGCATCTCGGGGCCCTATATCGGCGCTATAGGTTCGTCTCTTCCGAGAGAAGATTAATAAAAAAATAAAATAAAAAAAATACATTTAAGACCAATCAATGTACGTCGATACCTCCTTTCCTTATCCACTTCGCCACCGTCCACTCGCAATGTACTGTGACATTTAAGGGTATTCCAAAATCCCCTTTTGTGTGCGCGTTAGTGTAAAAATAAAATCTGATCACTGTTTATCGTTCAACCAACATGTTAAATTGAAAATTGAAATCCTTCACTTTTTCTTCTTCTCCCTGTCCCTCTCTTAAGGTAAGTTAGTCAAATTATTTATAAGTTTGATAAGTTTTCTATATTTTAAGGCTTGTGCTAAGCTGACATGGCGCAAGGCTAATAACCTTGCCCGGAAACACAAATTATTATGGAAAATTTAACAAACCTCGGGACTTGCTAAATAAGGCCAAGACCGGATCCCGGTTGTAGTGCCGATGATGACTAAGCTGACAAATGGGGCACTTAGGCCACTAAATTAAATTTCCTTCTACCTCGTGCACCAATTTGTGCCCACCTAGTTAAGCACAAATTAAGTTTTTACCCCTTCTTTATTGTACTTTAGTTTTAAGTTAGTTGTTAAGTTTATTTGTCGTTTGTATTAGCCTAAATATATGAGGGTTATGCCCTCATCAGATTAAATTAAACACGCCGTGGGTTCTTCATCATTCCTACGCAATTTCTAATAACATCAGGAACCAGAATTTCTCTTATTCCAATGCAATGACTCTTGACAAACTGATAAGAGATTCAAGCCATTAATCTAAATCATCTTATTCTTCACCACAAACTGCCAACCTTGAAATGATGGCCACCTTGATAGAAATGTCCAAACAAGTGATAGCAATAATTTGCACACTTTCCTTCCTCAACATCCCCAGTCTGACAGATTCGATTATCTTCCATTACGAATACCATTGTTTTCGAAATATCTCAAGTGAAAAATATCACTTTCGTTAATCGTAGCTAATTCAGATATCTGCAGCAACCTCGGCAGCCGAGTGCAAAAATTCTATTTTTGAAATTGACGAAAACAATCTTTTTTTTTTCTCCTCGGCTAGTTTCACCGTGTGGCACATAAGCATGTTCTACGTGGCTTGAACATCCAATTTTGTCAACATTGCAAATGAGATGGTAACGTAAAATTTATGGCACGCGAGAGGCCACTCAAAAGCTGTTAGAATTTTGAGATGTTCTTCCCTTCAATTATTTGCGTCTTTTAAGAAAGAAAACAGGTCCATAGTTCTTGAGACCATCGACGTATCAAGAATATCTGCCAAATGGATTTGGGTTGTACTTAGTATCTTTTTATACATATATACTGTTACGTATGCGCGTGCAATTGGATGAATATTAATTGTAGACGGTTTGGCAATATCGCATTGAAATGAATGAAGGATAGTTGGTGATTTTTGAAAATTCTTCAAATCTCTGCCAAATTGCCTGTTGACGTTAAATCGTCAAACGGATTATGTTTTATTTTGTCAGTTGACATCACTGTCGTTGGCTAGGCACAGGTGTGTGACATTTTGCCAGATTTTCAAATACAATATTGAAATTCACTCTCAGTTTCACTTTGATCGCTGTTGCTTGTATTGATAATTTAAGTTGATTTTAATTACTTGTTTAGCTTGACGAGCCGTATTGGATCATGCAGTATAAAATTAGGTTCAAGTTCAAGAACTTGACATATTTTTTGTGGAATTTAGAGTGGCTTGCTTTTACTATCCAAGGTCATAGAATCCATTGCCATAAGTAATCAAACCCGTCCACTTCTGAATATGACTTCAATTAGCTAGGCAGTGTTAGCACGCAAGAACTATGCTTATACCTGATTAATAAGTACTTTTCGTCCATTTGATACAGCAAATACTTTCTTTAAAGTACAGCACTTTAGGTTCTTTATATTTTATTGGATATCGTCGTAACGGTGCTGGAAAAAGAATGGACACCCACAATTCGAAAAACAAGCTACACTAGAACGAAGCAACAGTCATAACTCAACAGCAACAACAAACTATGAAATAGTTGCAAAAACTTCATAACCAAAATAGTGATATGGATTGCCATTATTGGGTTGTTCAAAAGACCATGCGTCTTTTTTTGTCAATGAATACTGTTGGCGACCCTTATTTGTATTTGTACGTGAAATAAACATCAAATTTGTATGCATGCTTTTTTGGCGACATTTAAAAAAGTTGTCCCGATTCGGTCAAGTTTTGCGCTTTCAATTTTGGTTCGAACGTGAAGAATGTTGCTTTATCACTTTAAAAAAAGGAAAAAAAAACTGAAGCAAGGTAAAACCTGAGTAAACTTTACGACAGAAATGTTATCGAGAAACACCAGTGCCAATCGTTGGTTCGCCCGATTCCGTAGCGGAGATTTTCCTCTTAAAAACGTATATCGCTCCAGCAGGTCTACTATGACTGACGACGATGAAATCAAAGTCATGGTGCATTTAACAGTTCGAGAGCTTGTTACCACTCTAAAAGTGTCTGTTAGATGTGTTCATCAATCTGGGTACTACACGAACTGAAGAAAAAATAAATGCATCAAAAAAATCGCGTGTTACCTTTGAAGTTCTGTTTCAGTTCGTACTGTTGCCCGGCCAATCAAGGAGCTAAACGCACACAAATCCGCTGGTCCGATGACATTCCCCCAATTCTTTTGAAGAGATGTTCCTCTCCACTCGCTATACCACTGTGGAAACTCTTCCATTTATCTTATTCTATTGGCCGTTTCCGAAATAGCTTGAAGTCATCGAACATTCAGCCAATTCCCAAAAGGAGCGACGACCCATAGCACTAACTTCTATTCTCTCGAAGGTAATGGAATCATTGATTAACCGTCAATTTTCGAAATATGTGGAATCAAATGATCTCCTCAATGACCGCCAATATGGCTTTCGTAGCAACAGGTCCACTGGAGATTTGATGGCGTACCTTACCGAAAATTGGAGCCATTCCATCCAGTACTTCGGAGAAAGCAAGGTAGCCGCATTGGATATCTCGAAAGCCTTCGACAGAGTTTGGCATCCAGCCTTTTTATCAAAATTGCATTCATAGGCAGTGGACAATTCCCTGATCCAATGGATAAGATACTATCTTTCTGGCCGTTAAATCCAAGTGGTTCTTGATGGTGTCAAATCTGCCTCCCATCAAATTTATTTATTTAATTAAGGTGTTCCCCAAGGTTCCCACTCTTTTCCTCATCTTTATGAATGATCACTTGTCCATTACCCACAACCCAATCCACTCGTTTGCTGATAATGGCACACTGAGTTTCTCATACTCATACGAACATTCCCGGCGAAACTCTTCCAACGTCAATACCATTCAGCAGGTTATGCTTAATACACTGAATTCCGACCTCAACAAGATATATCAATGGCAATTATCTAACCGAGTAGAGTTCAGTGTCTTAAAAACCCAGTGGTGTCTCCTGTCGTCAAAGGCGAACCCCAAAGTACATATACTGTCGATGAATGACACTTCCACATTAATTCGAATTCGACTTTTAATTGGAGCGACCAGATTTTTGAAGCTGCGAAAAGTGCAGCCAAATGTATGGGGTTCCTTAAGAGATGCAAAAGATACTTCATTCCATCCAACATGGCCACTATATACAAGGCGTATATTCGTCCCAAAATGGGTTCAACTCCCATATTTGGTCAGGCGCACCCAAAACTGAACTCTTGATTAATTGGATGTCATCCTATCTCAATTATCGAACCTGCCGCGTGCGATTTAGATCCACCCTCTCCGATCCTATTTTTTTTCTAACCTCGGGTGTACCCCAGGGCAGCCGTCTCGGCCCTCTCCTATTTATCCTAACGATAAACGACATAGGCTTTTGCATCAATCACTCCTTCATCTCTTCATCTTTACGCGGATGATACCAACATTTGCAAGACGATCTGCTCTCCCCTAGACTCCTCACTTCTCCAATCGGATCTTGACAGCTTTTCGACTTGGTGCCAAAATAATTGCCTAGAACTGAATATCGTCAAATGTCACAAAATCACCTTCTCTCGGAAACGCTCCCCACCCAGCTACGCTTCTGTCTCTTACTGAACCAACCGATAACATCGGTTGAATCAACTCCCGATTTGGGCGTCCTATGCTACAAGGAGCTTAAATTTACCGCACATATCGACGACATAATCCTTAAGGCCAACGCCGCCCTTGGCTTTGTCAAACGCTGGTCGAAAGAATTCCTAAACTCCCACGTCACCCGATCACTCTACACAACTTTTGTCCGCCCACTACCCGAATATGCAAGTCAGGTCTGGTCTCCGCATCAATGCTCTCACATTCGCAGGATCGAGGGCATTCAACGTCGTTTCTTGCGCTTTGCCCTCCGTGGACTAAACTGGGAAAATCCGCTGACTCTACCACCATACACTAGCCGGCTCCCTTTAATCAATCTCAACACACTTGAGGAGCGCAGAATCCATGCCGACATAATCTTTGTCCATCGCCTTCTGTCTGGATCAATCAATTGCCCAAGCTTGCTCTCCACTTTAACATTTCATACAAACCCCCGTAACGTACGTAACCCCCGACTGTTCGTCCTAACCCTGCTCCCTCCCCCCAATAACCCCTCTACCCAGCAATCCTACCTCTCCTCTCCTGCCCTCAAATTAGTTCTCCCCTACACCTTTCCAGCCCCACCCACAATTTCAACCTCTGCCCCCCAGCTCACTAACCCCGCCCCCCTACCAGTCCGTACACATGCCCTTCACTCTCACTGTCTCACAAATACCGCATTTACCACCCCCACATACACTCGCACTTCCCTAGCCTCCTACCTCCCCTATCGCTCAGTCATCTTCGCCTTCCTGGTTTTTTTCTCCTTTTTTTTTGTTTTAATAATGTCTTAATTACTAGTCTAGATTTTAAGATAGTCTGTAAGATTTTATATCAATTTAATTTAAGCTTGTATTAAGCCAAATAAATGAGGGTTCTGCCCCCACTAAACTTACATGTGCTCAATAGGATGCAAAAACGAGCAGTGAAACTTATTGGGGACCCACGTGTGAGCCGATCAATTCCGTCGTTAGAACATAGACTCAACGTATCGTACCTATCTTTCTTCTATAGGTATTATCACGGTCGTTGCTCAACTGAACTTGCTGGATGTGTTCCGCCTCCTCAGACATTTTCCCGCGATACCCGTGAATCTGTGATTACGCATCAATTCACGTTGAAAGTAAACTTCAGGCGCACAAACAAACATAGAGAGTCATTCTTTAGCCGAACCACACGAATGTGGAATACTCTACCTGCATGTGTTTTCTCGTCGTTGTAATGTCCAGGTATTTAAGACCAATGTACATCGATACCTCCTTTCCTTATACACTTTAAGGGTGCTCTGAGACTTGTTAAATTTAACATAATAATTTGTTTTTCCGGGCAAGGTTATTAGCTTTGCGCCAATCACTACCACTATGCGAGACCACAAATAAATGTTGTCACTCTGTAAAAGTTATTGCAGCTTGCTTGGGATATGTCGTCACATCAACCGCATATTACGACGGTAGGTCAATAAGTCTTTAGAAACGCCTACAATGGCGCTCGTAGCATCGCTAATGGTCTGTTTTTATTAAGCATCATTCCTCACTAGGTATCCGTCCATTTTAAATTTGTTTCATGTTTCAATTTTGGATGATAAATTAGGTATGAAAAAAATATCTGCGAGATGGGTACATCATTTGCCCTCAGCTAAGAACCTTTGGAGCGTATACGTCGCAACCCAGATGAGGTTCTGCGCAGATTAGTAGATGAAATATGGATACACCACTATACTCCCAATACGAAAGAACAGTCAACAGTGGATTGTTAAAGGTGAACGGGATACAAAGAAGGCGAAGACGGTGAAATCAGTTGGAAAAGTTATCGGTACTGTGTTTTGGGATGTACGTGAAATTATCTTCATTGATTATTTGGAAAAGGAACACACGATAAGTGGACAGTATTATGCGTCATTATTAGGTAAGCTAAATGAGAAAATAAAAGAAAATCGTCCTCATTTTCTAAAGACTTATTGACCTGTCCTCGTACAGACATTACACCATCAGATTTCTATTTATTTGGCTTTTTGGAATATATGAAAACGTTTGCTTTTAAAGACTTCATCACCTTGACAAGTTTTCTGCAAAAAATGATAGGAAACTTTATGAAGGCGGAAGTATGAAATTGCATGAAATATATATATATATATATATATATATATATATATATATATATATATATATACATATATATATACATATATATATATATACACATATATATATACACAAATATATATATATACACATATATATATACATACACGTGTATATATACATACGCATATATATATACATATATATATATATATATATATATATATATATATATATATATATATATATATATATATATATCGAAATTCCCCCATGGAATGCAGAAGTGTCCAGCGGCTGGAAGGAATTGCCTATGTTAAGATCAGAGGAATTCATTTCTACTGTTCTCACGCTCCGACAAGTTGGGAAATAGAATATTTCAAATGCTTTTTGGACAGGATAACACAAGAAGCTAGAGATAAGAGCCCTCTTATAGTTGCTGGAGATCTCAACGCTTGGGCAGTAGAATGGGGAAGCACGAGGACCAACAGTAGAGGCCAGGCACTACGGAAGCCTTCCCAGTCCTAGATGTGGTGTTACTTAATAATGGTGTTGATGACACCTTCATAAAGGAGAGAGGCCGGTCCAAAATCGACATCACATTTACCAGCTCCATGTTGACAAGAAGTATGGAGTGGCGAGTTTTGGACACCTACACCCAAGTGACCACCAAGCCGTGATGTACGAAATATTACCACACAGGGGATTCATCACTGGCAAATTGGCGAAGAAAGCCCAGAAAAATGGGTGGAAAGAGAAGGACCTCGTTGCGGAACTGCTCGATTATATACTGGAAAATCAAATCGCACAGTTTGGGGCAGAGGTCGAACTGACAGGCTGGAAAAGTCATGAAGTGGCTAACTACCGCATGTGATGCTTCTATGCCACGACAAAGACAACCAGCAGGGGCTATCAAACCAGTGTATTGGTGGAACTCAGAAATTGCCCATGTGCGATCGGAGAACAACAGGT
Source organism: Microdon myrmicae (assembly GCA_963931805.1). NCBI lineage: Eukaryota > Metazoa > Arthropoda > Insecta > Diptera > Syrphidae > Microdon > Microdon myrmicae. The sequence continues at coordinate 138,102,918 of OZ007497.1, forward strand.
TACGACGCTTGCAAGAAAGAGCAAGAAACCGTAACACCTACCCACAGTTCCATGCGGAATTCGTCAACAAACAGAAAGAGTTGAGAAATGTAATCCGCAAAAGAAAATATGACGAGTTCTGCTTCCTAAGGGTTGAATTAAATAACAACACATGCGGCAGCGCATACAGGATAGTCATGAAAAGACTACACAACAACAGTAGTCAAATGTGAAAAAGTAAAACTGGCATGGCCAGAATCGCTGCTGTACTCCTCCCGGGTGTTGAGAGTGCAAGAGGAGTGGAGTATCACTGAAGGAGAGATACCTCCCGTGACCACTGAAGAGGTACTCTTGGCTGCAAGGGTTGTCAAAAAAAAACCAGACCACAGGACTGGATGGTATCCCTAACGCTGTAGTGAAGACTGCTTTAACAAAAAAGCCGGAAGTCTTGAGCAGTCTCTTCACAACCTGCCTTCAAACAGGACGATTTCCTAAACGATGGAAAAAAACAGAGGCTTGTGCTTACACCAAAAGGAGTCAAGAATCCAGAGGCGCTGTCGTCTTATCACCCGTTGTACATGTTGGACACAACAAGAAAACGGCTTGAGCGAGTAATCGCCACTCACCTGGAACAATTCACTAAGGGGACATCGAGGCTCTCTGAATCGCAGTATGGGTTCCGGAAAGGTAGATCAACCGGTAAGGCACTATCTGTGGTGTGTGACATAGCTTGCAATGCGAATGACAAACATTTTGATTATAATGGACTCGACACCGCGGGAATGAACTTTGACTCGAAAAGTGTGCACCGTTCGAGGATTGATTGTCGACTATATTGACCGGCCCCGGTGGCGTTTAAATCTCGACTCGTGTGCCTCGTTGGGGGAATGTAATCTGACCAATGTACACCGTTTGGCGGATGAATCTCGACTCACTGTGCCTCGTTGGAGGAATGTAATCTGACTAATGTGCACCGTTCGGCGGACGAATCTCGACTGACTGTGCCTCGTTGGAGGAATGTAATCTGACTAATGTGCACCATTCGGCGGACGATTCTCGACTGAATAAATGAAGACAAGAATCCATTCAGGGTGTCGTGGCAGTGGAGTCCTGGCTAAGTAAACTCACTGCCACTTACTAGGAACATGGAGAAGGGTTGCTATGCCTACATAGAGAATTTTGTTTCGGGGAATTTCTGCCGTACAGGCTGAATTAGATTCTTCTGTTGCTGTGTGTACGGAAAATTCGGTTTCGGAGGCATAACCAAGTATGGGCATGGGTTGTCGGTTACACAAAGGAACATGGGTCTTGATCGTTGCGATGGTTGTTTCGTGGAAATGCAACGCATCATGCTGGTGACTTTCCAGTAAGGAAAATTGGTATTATTTCAAATGGTTTAGGTAGGATGGGAGCCGAAATGGTTTTAGGCCAAACTAAATGCTGCTTGGTTACAAGCGAGGAAAATGGTTTAAGTAGGAAGTGAACCGGAATGGTTTTTGGGGAAAGTTAATGCTGCTTGGTTGCAAGCGAGAACAATGGTTTAAGTAGGGAGTGAGCCGGAATGGTTTTCGGGGAAAACTTAATGCGGTTTGATTGTAGATGAGGGAGATGATTGAAAATGTATTCTATTGCAGGATTTAGAATGTATTCTGTTGTAGGTTTTGAAAATGCATTCTATTACAGATTTGGAAATATATGCTATTGCGGATTTGGGAATGGATGCTGTTGCAGATTGGGGAAATGTATTCTTTGCAAGTTTTGAATGGGGAGTTGGGTTAAGGTGACGGGCTGTTAGCGGTCTAAATTGGTTGGAATTGTAGGTTGGTTCTCCATGTAATATAGAGAACCCCCACAGTACAAAAAAATATTGCGCGATGATGACGCTAGATGATAAAATGCGTTTAACTCGGTGAATTGAAATCGGATTCTAGAAGTGTTGGGCGATCTACAAGTCTCATCCTACTGTTAAAGAAGTTTGCTACACCCTTAGCACTTTTACACACACACAGAGAATAAAAACACACGTTGTCAAACAAAGAAAACTAGTCTTAATTTAACTGACACTTTATTGATCTACAGAAATCTGTTCTTAACCCTTTTAAATTGGGTACACCGAATTATATTCACAGCGAACACAGTCAAATGCAGTTTTTGGGATCAAAACCATTTATTAATTTATGTTGGGATTCTGCGAGAACACAACACTGACACTGAATTGGATTTAGCAAGCGTATCCAAAAGATTCGAATTATTATTCACTTTTTTGAGCCCGATGTTTTTACATATAATATTTTCCGCGAAAGGCACTCGAGGAAGTCGTACGGTAAGCGCAAAGAGTTACTCGCCGCGACTTTTGAAACGCGATCGGCTTTATATTTACGTCCGTCCAGGACAATGATGGGTATTAGCTTTTATATTTTTATGTCCGATGTGGACGATGGTTGCTTTCAGACTTTTTTCTAATTTATGAATGTCCAAACCGGACGACGTTCATACATCGACACCCTTATCTCTCTTTCGGTCGTGTAGACCGAAATATACATCCATCCATTGTTTACTCACAATAGATCCTTTTTGATACCCATAAGGTATGCTTTGCAGTAAATTTCTTGAAAATAATAAACATTGAAAATGTTTATGATCTGCGAGATCTGATTGTGTGGATGCGTGTATACAATTTAGAATCTTGTATTTACACAAGTGTTCATTTATGGTCAACGGCAAAGATATTTTGTATACTTTATTGCTTCGTTACCATAGAATTATTCTGTGTTTTGAGCAGCACATTATTTTCTTTGTGCCGTCATGAATTTTTCCCAGATGTGGTATCTGGATTCCATGATTTGCCCGTATATGCATTTTGTAGCTAATGCACTTTTACAGGTACTCATTGGGTTGGATATGTTGATTTGGATTAATCAACATATGGGGCTTCACATGAAGGTGAATCCTGTTAATGGTGGGGGGTGGCCCCCAAAAAGGGTGAGTATTAGGGGAGGGTAGGCGTTGCGTGTAACACTACTTAGTGCGTATACTAGAAAACTATCTCTCCGATAGAAGACTGCTCTATAATACAAATGAGGGACCACAAGAATAAAATAACAACGGGTGTACCACAGGGGTCTGTATTAGGTCTGTTGTTATGGAATATCATGTATGATGGTGTGCTCAGGATCAATGTAGCAGAAGGGGTTAGAATCATTGGGTACGCATATGATTTGGCAATAGTGGCCATAGCTAAACATCTAGATGACCTGGAGAATATTTGCTCCCAAGCAATCCAGAGCATTAAATGGTGGCTAGATATGGCCGGACTAAAACTAGCTGGACATAAGATGGAGGCAGTTTTAATAATCAGCCGCAAGAAAGTTGAATTCCTTGATTTGGAAATAGAAGGACAAATAATCAGATCCAGTCCCGATATTAAATATCTTGGTGTTATACTCGACATTAGATTGAGCTTCAAGGAACACTTTAGGAAAACGAGTGAAAAAACGGCAAGAATATGCAAAGTTTTGTGTGAGACTGCTACCCCATGTTGGAAGACCCCGGTCCGACATAAGGAAACTCATAACCAGTGTCAACACCTCCATTATAATGTATTCAGCTCACATATGGGCGGGAGCCGCACAGTATAAGACGTACATGAGGGGAGTGAACACAGCGCATAGGCTGGCATTACTAAGAATATGCTGTGCATTCCGAACGGTATCGGAAGATGCCATAATTGTTTTGGACGGGAGGGCACCACTTGACATTGCAGCTAAAGAAAACGCTGCATTGCATGAGATCTCCCAAGAGAATCGTCGGAGAATGCAGTCTCAATTAGAGCTCTCAAGCCTAAGAGAATGGCAACGAAGGTGGGATTCTTCCACCAAAGGAAGATGGACCCACACCATGATACCTGATATACAAACACGGGTGAAAAGAAAACGTGGCGAGCTGAATTACCACTTGACTCAGCTAATATCAGGCCATGGATGCTTTCGGTAATACTTGCACAAGTATAAGCATGTGAATCACCCATACTGCTTGTATTGCGAAGGCAAAATAGAAAATGCGGAACACGCACTCACAGAGTGCTATAAAGCAGAGACTCGTTTTTGCCAAAAAACACCTCCACCGTGCGAATTGGAATAACATCTTATGATCGCATGAAACCAAGATTAATTTGTTTGGTTCCGATGGAAAAATGTACGTCAGGCGACCAATGAACTCAGAATGCGATCCAAAATATACGAAAAAGACAGTGAAACATGATGCAGGCAATTTAATGATTTGGGGGTGCTTTTCAGCATCTGGTGTTGGCCCAATTTTTCTTATAAAGGACAAAATGTGTCCTAAAGATTATGTAGAAATCTTAAACACCGTTATGCTACCATTTTCTGAAGAGGGCATACCTATTAAATGGGAGTTTATGCAGGATAATGACCCCAAGCATACCTTAAAATTGGCTAAAGAATGGTTTTTTCAAAACAAAGCCGATGTTGTGGAGTGGCCATCGCAGTCCACTGATCTTAACCCAATAGAACACGTATGGGGCATTCTTAAGCGCAAGATCGGAGACTGCAAAGCCAAAAAATAAGTGAGAACTTTGGTCCAAAATAAAAGATGTATGGTACTCTATACTACCCGCGACTTGTACCAAACTAGTCAATTCCATGGGACGAAGATGCGAAGCAGTCATTAAAAACAAAGGTGCAACAACTAAGTATTAAAAGGATATGTAACACTTTTACTGTAAATTAATTCTTCACAAAACACAAACAAAAAACTAATTTGTTTCTATTATTTTTTTTAGGCAATCCAAGGAAAACCGGAATCAATTTTTTTTTTCACTATTTCTCGTTTTTTTTAATTAAAAATTTAGTATTTCTTTTATGTATTACAGTGCACCAAATCTATTAGTATATTTTTAATTCTTATTTGTCCCCAAATACATTTTTTCTTAACGATTAATGTCGAAGAACAAGCTTGTTTCTATTATATTTTCCACCACTGTATATATAACATCAAAAACTAAACACTCCAGTATCATCAGCAATACAAATTCTCTTAAAAACCTCTGTTCGCTGACTGCAAAATAAAATGCAATGATTATAGATGAACATGGCAACTCGTGACAAAACAAATTGCCGCCCCCACTTAACCCCCGTCACTCTTGACGGTGATCGCCTCAATCTTATTGGAGATAACCCTCGTCTCCGGTGGAGGCGCCGAGATACTTTATCACCAGGTGAAAATGAGTCTTCTGCTAGTACATCAAATTGTACTGGTAACAAGCAACTGTCCACCATCTACAACAATCTAAAAATTACCCAATGGAACATGAATAGTTTTTTTAATAACTTTCATGCGTTCCAATGGCTAATCAAAGAAATTAAACCATGTATAATTTCTATTCAAGAAACACTCTTCAAACGTAATTTTCAACCGTTCTCTCCAAAAGAATATTTACCTCACAACACGTCTTCTAAACAAGGTACTTGTCTTCTAGCACAAAAATCCTTACCCCATAAGTTTATTCCAATCGAATCCAACATATCTGCTATCGCTTCAAAATCGAATAAAAATTCTGTTAAATGAAACGCCATCCTACAGTACGGCTGTAGCCTTATCGACGAGTACTTGCTACAGTTAGCATACAGGTACTTCGAAAGCATTCGAACAGCAAGAACCTACTTATATGGGAGTCTTGCGTTCTTCACTCTTCTCTCTCTCGATCTCTTCGGATCCGACCTCCACAATTTCTTCCTCAGTACAAAAGTGAAAAAAGCACTCTTCCCAACAACATTCCCCTCTATAATAGAGGATTCCTGAACCCATCCCATAGGGTCGACTGCTGACACACTGCAAACACACATGCACAGTATAAGACAGCACAAATATCAGACGCCAAAGACGTAATCTGCGTTTACTACCGCACTCAAGACCTGCCGGTCTTGTATGATTTCTTTCCCACCATCCTTCCATCCAAGTAGTTAGAGAACATTCGAACTAACCCCGTTCACACTATCCTTAGATACCCCCCAATCTTTTTCCGATATCTTGTGACCGAGCCCAACATCCTCACGAATGTATCATATCAGACACATCATATTTTACTCATGAATGTTTACAATATCCTACTCATGAATGCCATTGTTTATCTTATGTTGAAATAAAGTTCCTTTACACAATGATGCCTGTGTATGATCAGTGCTCATGAGTGGATTGTCAGCCACCTGTTGTTTGTCGCCTTTTTTTTTCTTATCGAGTACTTCAGGGCGAACGGACATTCGCTTTAAGCAATAGTAAAACACGTGTTAGTGAAAGTGTGTGAAGTGCACGTGTAATTAAAAGTATGTTGTTGCAAAACGCAACATGATCCACCTAAAACATAAAATGAATGACGCCAAAAATTCTTTTTCCACATAAAATATTCTATCACGGAAGCCCTTATGCAAAAGCCCATATGACATGACTTCGACCAACCTTATTGCTGTCAGCAAAATACTTTTAATGCCGAATGAGCCGGAGGCCAAAAGAACGTGTGAGGCATATTGAGGAAATTACGATCTACACGTTCACATAGCTTCCGCAAGCAGCACCCAATAGAAAAGTCGGTTCAAGGAATCAACGCCCCCGGTTTCTTGCACTCAAGCAGGCGGTACAGTCTGGTTCATAAGCGTTTGGGCCTATACCAAAGGTATTTCATGCAACATCGGACGGGTATACGTCAGGTGCAGGAATCTGAACGAGAAAGCCATTGGGATGCGTACGCTCTGCCTCGAATAGAGGACATTTTAGACCAGCTCGGACGCTCACGCTATTTTTCAACACTCGATTTAGCCATCGGCTATCACCAAGACTTATGGATCAGAAGGATCGGGATAAGACAGCGTTCAGCACAAATTATGGGCATTATGAGTTCAAAGGCATGCCATTCAGTCGGAAGGGAGCACCGGTTACGTTCCAGAGACTCATGAATCGCGCCTTAATCGAGTTGCAAGATATTGAATGCTTTGTTTATATGGACGACGTTGTCTCATATGGGAACAACCTAGAACACCATAATGACAAACTCCGGAAAGTATTCGAACAAATGAGATACCACAACCTCAAACTGCAACCGGAAAAATGCAAGTTTCTCCAGAAAAAGGTAGTATACCCAGGACATGTTTCTTTCAAAAAGGGGCAATGCCAAATCCCGATACGACTGCTAGTGCCACGGATTTCCTCCTCCTAAGACGGTAATGAATGTCAAATCTTTTTTTATGCCTAGCAAACTACTATCGAATATTTGATGCAAATTTTTCGAGGATAGTGCGCCCCCTAATGAACTTGTTAAGGAAGGACGTTAAATTCACCTGGTCAGACAAATGTTATCAAGCATTTTATAAAATAAAGGAGTTGTTAGTCTCGCCGGTACTATTAATCTATCCAGATTTCACCAAACCCTTTAACCTGACCACGGATGCGAGTAATGAAGCACTGGGGGCCGTACTGTCTTTATTGTCGGTAAAGACTCCCAGTCGCATAGTCAGTCGAACCTTATATAAAACGCAAAAGAATTACTCTATGATTGAGAAAGAGTTATTAGCCATTGTGTGGGCGGCTAAGAATTTCCGTTTTTATTTACAAGGGAGAAAATTCACCGTATATACGGACGACAAACCACTAAAGGGAGTATTTAAAGTGAAAGATCCCACGTCATGTTTAGTAAGGTTCCGTCACAAGTTATTGGAGTTCGATCGCCAAATCGAATACAAACCCGGTAAATATAACACCAATACGGATGGCTTGAGCCGTATCCCGTAAAATTGTGATGACACACCCACACTACAAAGGTGCAATATAATAACACGCGTCCATGCTAAGGGTAAAGAACGGACCTCAGGAAGATCCAAAAGAAGACGTTTTCTCTTAACGAGGATCTCATTCCTTCCTGCACGGAAAAAGGAATGAAGATAACAAACCTAGAGGAAATCCAGTTCTTCCTTCGGGAGTATCATGATCCTTCTTTGGGTGGACACCAAGGAGTGATTCAAACGTATAATAAATAACGTAGGAACTTTTGGTGGAAGAACATGATGCGCGACATAAAGCAATACATTAAAGTATGCAATACATGTCAAACCACGAAATCTTCATGAAACCTGCATACGTACCTACGCAGTAGTCTACGAGTGGACGATGGGTTCGTTCCAGAGCTCCGTTCGATTGTGGATGGTACGCTGAGGTCTGAAGTTTCTTAATACAGAGCAGCTTGCACATGCTTTGAAACAAACTGCTTAGGAAGTTGCTCCTCTGATCGGTGACCAGTTGCTTCGGGACACCATGCCGAGCAACAATTTGGTCAAAGAAAACTGTGGCCACCGTTTCTGCCTCCGCATCGGGCAAGGTTTAGCAATTTATATACTTAGACAAATTGTCTTAAAACGTGAGTATTTATTAATTGCCTGTTGAAGTTCGATCTAGAGGACCTGTTAGGTACAATCCCACACTCTCTCTCTCTCTCTTCCTCTTGAATAATAGCAAATAAAAGTACAACAGCCGAAAACCGACTACGTCAAATAAATAAAATAGTAGACGGCGAAAAATAAAACAAAGCAGAAAAACGTTTGTCAAAGTCGCCGCGAATGAGTCGATAGTAAATTATCATTCGATAATAAATTATCATTCGGCATGACAGCCCGAAACTAGGAACAATTTAAACAACAAACCCAGATGGATCCATTACAACGAAGGAAATCACAGTGGCATGCTGTAATTGTGGAGGACCCACCGTGCTAACTTCTCGCAATGTCCTCATACGCTGAGGATTCTCCAAAGGCGAACAAAGGGAGAACACTCGGATCGAAAAAATCCTAGAAAATACCAGAGCAAAGAACATCAGAGGTATGTATGCCGGCATAAACTCTATTAGAAATGGCTACCGAGGGAGAGCTAAAATAATTCGAGAGACAAACGGCTGTCTGCTCACAGAAACAAACAATATCATGACAAGATGGAAGCAGTACTTTGAAAACCTGCTCAATGTGCGCACCCATCAACCACAAATAAACGCATCAGACGTATATACAGCCGAGCCACAGATCCCTCGTACAACGAAGTTGTAGACGCTATAGATCGATTGAAAAACAACAAGGCTCCCCGAGTCGACTACATACAGGCAGAGCTTAAGAAGAATGGAGGAGAGGCAACCGCTCGAAACATCCACCAACTGATTAAAACAATATGGGATAGAGAAGTCACTCCGGAAGAACGGTAACCCTCAATAGTCATCCCCATCTTCAAAAAATACGACGGATCTGACTGCGAAAATTACAGAGGAATATCATTGCCCCCAACCGCATACAAAATACTAACAAATGTCATACTGGCAAGAATCACACCGTACGCAGAAGAAATATTGGGAGACTACCAGAGCAGATTCCGAAGGAAGTTGAGCAAGGAGTTCCGAAAAAATATGCCGCGCTCATTCAAATCTGCATGAACTAAAATAGAGGGCGAGTTAGAATAGAAAACCACCTCTCAGAACCATTCGGAATGTGCGACGAACTAAAACGGGGGGATGGCCTCTCACCATATCTTTTTAACTTTATGGTCGAGTATCTCATGAGAAAGGTACAAGGCGACAACATGGCCGGATCATCCCTGAACGGGATCACACAACTGCTCGCATATGAGGATGACATCGCCGTTCTGGGCGATAATCAGAAACTGTAAGTAAAAACAGTGAAATCATTACGCAAGCGGCAGAATAGGTGGGCCTACAAATATATGAAGACAAAACAAGATATATGATTACGGCAAGGGTAGATGGACCTCAGGGAACACATATAAATGTCAGAGGCAAGATATTTGAAAAAGTTAAAGAATTTAAATATCTGGGAATGATACTGACGGCCAGTAACGAAATTCAAAGGAAATTAACGAAAGACTACATTCCGGCAACGCTAGTTGGCACGCAGTCAGTAATCTGCTGAAATCCAAACTGCTATCACGTAATATAAAGCTCCGTGTTTATAGAACCATAATCATGCTGATTGTTCTATACGGATGTGAAACATGGGCTCTCACAAAACGGGAAGGAAGCAAATTACGCGTATTTGAGAATAAAGTTTTGAGGGGTATATAGCGTTTGAAATGATAGTGAAGAACGTGTGATTCGAACTGACGCTATGACAGTTAGAATCACCAAAAATTGAACCTAAGCATAACACATCAGGCTACTGGCCGTGTTTAGAATTCGATTTTTAAACTCAACTATATTCCACTGATGTGAATTGTTATGTTATCGCTATGGTATACAGCTCTGATGTATTTTCTTACTCGATTTTCGTTCGGTGTTCTTCACTATTTTGCTTGTGTATTGTGTGTATCTGTTAGAGATGCCACAGGAAACTTTGGCGATAAATATGTCGAAGATGCACTTCACAAACACAAATTGGAAGAGCTATACCGCAAACCTATAATAGTGAGAGTAATCAGGTCGCGAAGATTAAGATGAGACGGACATGTGGCGCGAATGGGCAACGATAGGGCCGTGCGTAAAATTCTTGACGGTAGACCAACGGGAAAGAGACCGCCAGGACGGCCGTGATGGAGATGAGAGGACAATGTTAGGTTTGACCATAAGGAGATCGGTTCGGGTAGTCAATCGTCGAAGGAGAGTGCACAGGACAGGGAACGATCGCGGAGTCAAGTCGGCAAAGTCATGAACTTACGGGTTCCTACAGGCCAATAAATAGTAATAAATAGTAGAAAAGAACTCGAGATCGATAGATCGCCTAGCACTAAGGATCGAGTAACAGGTGTCTAAATTAAGAGTTCCCCGGAATTAATTTTCACCAATCAAATCAAAGATCAGGTAGAGGTCTAATCACAAAACACAACGTTGTAGAGTATTGGAGAGGGCCAATTCCAACCGAGTTTTATTAAATTGATAAACGAAGAAAACTATACCTTCGCTATAAGACGTGTAGAACAAGGTAAAAAGAGGAATATGGATTTATAAGAACGTTAGAAGTTGTAGAGATAGCGAGCCGGGTCTCTCTTCTTAGCGGAGAAAGCTATACCTTCAGTGTAAAGCAGGTGAGCAAGATCAAAAGAGGAATATGAATTTATAAGAACGTTAGAACTTGTAGAGATAGTATGTCTGGTCTCTACAACAAAGCTATCATATTCATGCCAATTTTTACGACAGTCTTTATATGCCAGTCCTACGTAAATTCAAAATAAACTCAACATTCAATACGCTAATAATAAGTTTCTGTAAAATGTATGTTTGCACAAGTTACGAATACCAACAAATATTTAAGAGAAGCGGTAACAATCTGCTTCATTTCTTTTAGCGGAAGGTTTATACTGAATAATAAAAATCTTAAACTATATTTCTCTTCCTAACCTCGGACATTTATTTTCCCCATTTTATAAATTGATATACATCACAATTATGAATTTTTTTAGCAATCACTCTACTCACTTTGAAATCCGACAAAGACGCCATTAATTCATCCAGTTCCTTTGTTGCGGACGATGCAAAAACACCTGAGGTTGATGTCGGGGGGTATGAATCTTTTTTCTGAACAATTTGCTCTTCGATGGATGTGACTAAAACATGAAACAAGCATAATTTATGATGTCCAATAACATACTGGTTTACTACATCCGTTTTATACCTGGAGCACTACTTTGTGGAGCGCCAACTTTTTCAGTCGTTGTTTCTCGCACCGTAATGGTGACGTGACGTCCGGGAGTTGGAGATTTGGTAGCACTTAAGTAAAATTATACGGTTTATTTAAAATTTAATGATATTCTTAATCCACATACCCATTTGGAAGAGCGTAAACCGAATTCGTGGAAGCATTAGTCAACTCATCTAATAAGCTGTCGACTGTTGGTCTTTTTGTAGTGCTATTAAGTGTATTATAATTACTACCGGGATGTTGTTTCACCTGGCTAATTCCGTAAGCAACCGGCATAGAGGATTCTACGGCGTTAAATAAGATTTAATGGTTTAAAGGATTTAAGGTAAGAGGACAATTTACCTTTCTTCTCCAAAGTGCTATCATATCGGCCATTGCTAAGATCCTGGAGAAGTGAGTCCAATTCCGACAAATTGCTTGTATTTGATTGTTGATTTCTATTTGGTGTTCCATAGTGAGTGTTGTAAGTTTTGGGTGTTGCACCTTGACGTTGGTGATTTTGATATTGGTACGACTGACTAGTTACTGATCTACCAGTTCCGTTGAATGCTGGTGAGACTGATTGTCGTGTTTCATATTGTTCATGATATACTGGCTGTGGAAAACAAAATCATATAAATAAGTATCTGACTAATAGACCAAATATTTATTATTTTACGATACTATAGACTTTGAATAAACTATGTCAATTATGGGCAAGATTCTGTATGTTTGGCGAGTTGGATAATGGGGTTTATTTACTTATTTAAGAGGGGGAAAGAGAGGAGGCGAAGTTTGAGAGCTGTAGAGGTCAATTTGAAATCGAAACGTTGGTAAGAGTTTGTCCACCACAACATTCGCAAAATGGGTTCATTAGAGCCGTAAGAAGTAGGGTGGGCGGGCAGAGAGAAGAGACGAGGTTTTCGCAGGTTACGGGGGTTAGTGCGGAGTGTGATGTAAGAGAGCATGCTTGGGCAGTTGATTGAGCCTGACAGGAGACGGTGGATGAAAAGGATGTCGGCATGAATTTTGCGCTCTTCAAGAAGTTTATCAGATGGAAGCGGGTCATGTATGTGGGAAGAGTCCGAGGATTTTTCCGGTTCAGTCCACGGAGGGCAAAACGCAGAAAACGACGATGCACGCTTTTGATCCTGCGAATATGAGATGAGTAGTGAGGAGACCAGACCTGACTGGCGTATTCTATAAGGGGGCGGACGAAGGCTATGTAAAGTGAACGGGAAACGTAGGGATTAGAGAATTCTTTCGACCAGCGTTTCACAAATCAAGGGCAGAGTTGGCCTTAAGGATAATGTCATCAATATGTGAGATGAAGTTAAGTTCCCTGTCACATAAGACCCCACAGTCACGTATCGAAGACACAGATGATATCTGCTGGTTTAGTAGGAAGTGGGAACGTGGCGGGGAAGGGGGACGTTTACGGGAGAAGATAATAGAGTGACATTTGACAACGTTGAATTCGAGACAGTTGTTAAGATACCAAGTTGAGAAGCTGTCGAGATCCAATTGGAGGAGTCGAGAGGAGAGAGGATCGTTATGTAGTTTTTTTTTTTTTTTTTTTTTTTTTTTTTTTTATTAGACTTCTCTCGGGAGAGGCGAACCTATAGCGTCGAGTGGGCGCCCCGAGATGCCATCAAATAACTGTTGCAGTTCTTTTTGAACAGTTGCAGGTTTAGTGTCGTCCGCGTAGAGAGAGATGAATGAGTACGAGGGTTACCTTTTATATTTCGGGATTAGAGAACAAAAACAAATATTGATCATCGAAAATCACTTTATTGTTTTTCAAAATATTCACCATGAAGATCTATACACTTTTGCATGCGTTTGAACCAATTGTCGAAGCACTTTTGCCACTCTGATTGAGGTATCTCCAACACATGCATTCTGAATGCAGCAACCGCTTCTTCACGTGTCGAAAAACGTTGACCTCTCAGTTTGTTTTTTACGTACGGGAATAAAAAGAAGTCATTCGGTGCCAAGTCAGGACTATACGGCGGATGACCCATCAAATCGATGTTTTGGGTGCTCAAAAATGCAGTTGTCGCAGCCGATGTGTGAGAGCTCGCATTGTCGTGGTGAAGAGTGATCCGTCTTCGGCGGTTGGTTTTCCCGATTTCTTGGAAGACAACTGGCAAACAAATGGTTGTGTAGCACTCAGAATTGACTGTTCTGCGTTGTTCTAGTGGTACGGTTGCGACATGTCCAGTTTTTTCGAAAAAACAGGCGACCATTTGCTTGGAAGTGCTTCGTGCGCGAACAACTTTTGTTGGATTTGGCTCATCTTGAAACACCCAGACAGTCGACTGCTGTTTACTTTCGGGCTCATACGCGTAAATCCACGATTCATCACCTGTCACGATGTCATAGACGTGTTTCGAAGCACCGCGACCGTATTTTTTGAGCATTTCTTTCGACCAATTGACACGACCCTTTTTTTTTTGGCGATTGACAAATTGTGTGGGATCCAACGCGAACAAATTTTTTTGACAGTCAAATGTTTATGCAATATTGAATGTATGCTGGTCCCACTAACGCCTAAGGTTGTCTCAATCTCACGATAGGTCACATGACGATCTTCCAATATCAGTCCGCGCACAGCATCAATGGTTTTCGGAACAACAACTGATTTTGGACGACCTTCACGAAATTCATCTTGGAGTGAACTACGACCACGATTGAATTCACCATACCATCGATAAACACTGGTCCTTGATGGAGCTTCATCGCCACAAAATGAATTAAGTTCATCCATGCACTGTTGCTGAGTTAATCCACGCCGAAAGTTGTAAAAAATAATCGCACGAAAATGTTGACGATTTAATTCCATTTTTGGGCCGAGATGAATCTTTTAAGTTACTGTAAACAACACAAATGGCCTCGTATGTCAAAACGTTCTGAGTGCGTATAACCTCAAAAATGTCCAACTTTACGACAGAGCTGTCAATTGCCGGATTGCAACACTAGGGTTGCCAAATCCCGAAACATAAGAGGCAACCCTCGTATTTGATATTGGAGTCTATGTCGATAATGGTAAGGATAAATAGGAGGGGTCCCAAATGACTGCCCAGGGCGACCCCTGGCATGAGAAGAAAAAGATTGGAAAGGGATCATCTGAATCTGACCCGATCTTAAGATAACCACTTAATCAATAGTGGTTCGAAACCAAGAGAGCACAGCTTAACAAGAATAAGATTATCGAAGATTTTGTTAAAGGCCTTACTGTGATCGGTGGTGATTACATCGACTTCGTTGCCATTCCCAAAGGCACGGAGAGTATGGGATGAGAACTCAACTAGATTGGTGGTGGTCGACCTACCTAAAAGGAAACCATGCTGGTTGAGTGCGATGATGGATTTACATCGGAAAGATAACGCGTTTTAAAGAATCCATTCGAACAGCTTAGGGATGTGAGACAGTTTCGCTATGGGACGGTAGTTGCTTATATTGTTTTTATGTCCCTTTTTATGTATGGGGGTGACATAGGACGATTTCCAAATACATGGGAAGACACCTTGTGTAAGGGATAGATTGAAGATCTTTAATAGCGGGAGAGAAAGAGAAGATGAACATTTTTTATAAGTACAGCCGGAAGTCCATCAAGGAAGGGCTGAACTCGTCTTTAAGTAAGTTTAATTTTTCCTCAACTATGTGATGCTGAATAATTTGAGAGATGAAGGAGGCAAGGGAGAATTCAGGCAGGTCTTTCAAGTAAAACGGGTAAGGCTCGAAAGAGATGTCCCTGAAAGATTTTTGAAAAAAAGTGAATAGATTGGCAATAGTTTGGGGGTCTGTTGAAGTAATCGTGTCATATGAAAGGGAATTAGGATAGGCGTCGGATTTCCGTTTGTAATTTATAAAGTGGAAAAAAGATTTGGAGTCGTTGATCAAGTTGGATTATGTTTTTGAGAACAAATTGGTGTAGAGGGAGTTGTAGAGCTCGATAAATTTATATAAGGAACCGAGATAGTTGAGATAGTTTTGGGAGGAACGCGTTTTTACGAAAATGTCCCACAGGTTATTTCTCTTGTTCCGAAGAGTGTGGAGTGTGCGGTTGTACCATGTGGGCGATGAAACCGATGACCTGGGTCGAGAATAAGGGACATATAGGACGATGGCGTAGTAGATCTCCTTATAGAGAGTGGCAGTAGCGTCTTCTACCCCCAGATGATCAAAGCGAAACGCGGTTTTGCTAAGATGCTTATTTAGAAGGCGAAAGTTAGCTTTGTGGAAGTTGTAGGAAAATCAGTCATGGGGTAGAGCGGGCTAGGCTACATGATCTCGATATATGGATAAGAGAAGCGGGGCATGGTAAGTTTCATGGTAGAGAGGGCGTGTGGACTAGGGGCAACTGAGGAATTATAGGGGTTCGTTGTAAACGAGGTCAAGCTATCTCTCCATATAATTTGGGACATTGCTTATTGGACGGAGGCTTTGTGGGGAGCGAAGTCAATGTGCCGGCGTACGACACGGGGTTCTACTTCGACCCCATCACTAATCAAATGTTCAGCCGCGGGAAAGTAAACTTGAACACCGTCCACCAACTTGTGCACAACTGCGCGACTAATAGTAATTAAAACACGAGGTTAATCTATTGATTGTAATGGATTTTTATTTTATTTCACTTTCGGATTACACTGTTGGATGTCAATTTATTTAATTATTAAAAGAAAAGTTCGGTTGCAGTTAATTTAATTCCGAACACGTTAGTCTTCACTACCGCTTTAAATGTGAGACGAGCTATCAAGTCAACCAGCACTTCACAAACGACCCG
The DNA here is from genome assembly GCA_963931805.1 of Microdon myrmicae. Taxonomy (NCBI): domain Eukaryota; kingdom Metazoa; phylum Arthropoda; class Insecta; order Diptera; family Syrphidae; genus Microdon; species Microdon myrmicae. Next base: position 138,119,358 of record OZ007497.1, read on the forward strand.
TTTATAATCGCATCTCCGCAGCCGGCGGAGAGCGGGAGTGAACCGACCGTCGCGAACGGTCGTTGTAATAGGACTCCACGATATTCAATCGTTGTTGAAAGAAATTCAGCCAGTGAAACTGGCTCTCTTAAGTTAAGGATGTATTTCCTGTTCCAAGAGAGACGTAAAGTCTCTCTTTGGGGTAACCAACAGATCTCATACAGAAGATCGCCACAGTACACATATGTGTGTACACTGGTTCTTTTATGGATCAAAGCCATGGGAAGGAATCTAAACAAAGAAAGGGAAGAGGTGCATTCATGGGATGCGAGTCTGGTAAAGCAAACAAAACCGAAACTCTTCGGATGCTAATTGGATCTTTGTTTGAGATGTGCGTCGCGGCTAAATAAATAGACGCGGCGCAACGAAGAAATTGTGTTAATAGGTCTTGCCTAGATTACCAGGAAATGGTGTTTATGGCATCCCTGGTAAGGGTAAGTATTGAATTCCTATTTGCATTTGCTTATGCTGTAGGATTTAATTGGTGCCAAGAGATGCGTGTATTTGTTTTAGTCCCTTGGGTGTAGGTCGCCAGCCAATGTGTTTGTCTGGTGATTTATGATACACATGATGAAGCTGGGATAAGCCAACTCAAGGGTAAGGTTTCCTGATTATGCGGTTGTATTATATATGAACCGATGAATTTTCTTTCAGGGAATTTAGGATAAGATAAGAAAGAACTCTTGTATGGGGTTATGCATGCAGGTAAGAATTCTTTTGCAGAAGCTTAAAAATAAATATATTCGGTAAGCTTAATGCGTACAGCATTTACAGGTGCTAATGCTGTTGCATTAGCGGAAACTGATGTAGATTGGGTTGTAATAATGGGGGTTCTGCCTGATAAGGTAAAGAAAGGAATCTTACGGGAAATTATATGCGAAAAGAATACATAAAAGGTAAGTTTTCTTTGACAGGGACTTTGAGATCATTGATTTGATCTATATGATGCGTGAAGCATTTTCAGGTACTAATGCGATTGGATTAGTGAAGTAAGACCCCGACTGGATAGTTCTGCGATCTATCCAGTCAGGGTCCACTGGAAGTATGTACAGGGTTGTTTCTTGATATTGAAGTGCTCTTCAATTTGTCGAGGGAAACATCATGCACATATTGTGATAAATAATCAAGCTTTAAGAAATTCGTCATCGCATAATCGGGCTCTTTCTTGAGGCTTTGTCGTCGTTCGACTGGTAACGACATTTTGTAACGTCAGGGGCATCGGTTTCACCAATACGAATGTAAACGCCATCCACCAATATTTGCCCCAGGTCGATTTGTCAACTGATTCGACATATCTTCGTTGCTCAGGATACGACTTACATTCGAGATTCCATTTTAAGGGTGGAGTCTGCGTTTGGCTTGGCAGGGGATGGTTGTGTTGGGACCCAATAACTTGGACATCACGTGGTTGAATGTTGTGCTGACACGTATTCTATTAAATGAAATTGTTGTCTTTACCGCTCCCCGGATGACGACCGACCGGTGACACTTTTCGAGCCTCTTTCACGTACCGTCGACTGGATACAGATCAACCACCCAGCTTCAGAAATTGTCGTCGTTTGCGATTATAATGTACACGACTCCGACTGATTGGTACATTCTAACAGAACCAACGAGGCTGGGAGGCTGGCGGAGATTTTCGCCGTTAGCCGCAATTTGTGTCAGCTCGTGGAGGAACCTACGCAGGTACCGGATACCTGCAGTGATCATGCAACCACCCTGGATCTGATTTTAACAGCCGAGTCGAGCATTTATACCGGTGAGATTGCTGCCCTACCCGGAAACTTAGATCATTGGTTGATATCGGTGGCGCAACCACTAGCATTTTAAGCCAATAATCGACCCAAGCAAGTTCGCCATTTATGGAGATATGGGGCTGCTAACTGGCACGATTTGCGAGATTTCTTCGTATCCTTTCCGTGGCCGGCTAAAGAGTTGAGTTTAAGCGTGGTCGGAGCTGTGCTGTGGACACTCGGATATTAACGTATGTCCGGAGTCGGTCACAGAGATTATTCTTCTCTGGATGGAGATTCACAATCCGCATTCCACCAAACGAAGTTCCTCTGATAAGCTTTGGCTTGCTAATAATGCGAGCAGATTACAGCGGCAAAGAATAGAGCTTTTAGACAATGGCGCTCCAATCCCACCGAGGTTAACAGATCGAATTTTGTTATTATCAGAAACGCGAACAACCAGGCGATTGATACCGCGAAGAAGGCTTACAACGACAGAGTGACCAATAAACTCCCTTCTGGTTAATGGCAAGGACTGTCAGCAGTAACCTCGCTTCGTCCTCTTTTCCTTCGTCGGTGACGGGCAACGCGACACTAGTCACAAATTCAAAAGATAAAGCTAATGTGTTCGCGAATTTTCGGGAACTCAAACATCGATACCGGTCTTCTGGAACCACCTGTTATCGCGCCGGCCCGGTCTTCGATGCGGGATGTGAGGTTTCGCCCGCGTAATCTTCAACGGGTTCTACGTGGACTGGACTAAGGGAAAGCAACCGGCTCGGGCGGAATACCAGCAATAGTCCTTAAGAACTATGCTCCAGAACTACCGCCAGTTCTTGGCAGACTCTTTCAGTTACCTTATGGACGGAGGATATTTCCTACCTGCTGGAAGGTGGTTTGAGTTCAGGCAATCCCAAAGAGGGGAAAAAATTTCTGTCACAAAATAAGGCCGATAGCATTACTGACTAAGTATTTAGAGTGTAACGAACTTTTGAATAATCGTCAATACGAATTCCACGGGAGACCTTTTGATCCTTATAACTGATATATGGACATCTGCGATTGAGGAGCATGGTGAGTCAAGGGCGATCGCATTGGATATCTCCAAGGCTTTTAACCGCGTCTGGCATGGGGCATTGCTGAGCAAACATCGTTCACACGGATTTTTCCAGCAACTCTGCGACTGGACGAAGAGCTTCCACGAAAATCGATCGATCCGGGTTGTTGTAGACGGCGAGTCTTCGGATCTGTATCCTGTTAATTCTGGGTGCCTCAAGGTTCTATTTTAGCTCCAACCTTATTTTTGTTTCACATACATGATTTGTTGGAATCAACGGATAACAAAGTGTTCAGTTTCGCGGACGATAGTATGTTTGTTTCCTCTTTTTCGAGTGATCGACCGATTAGTGCATTAACGTCGCACCAGCTGAGATGTAGATAGATTGACTCTCTGAATCGGGATCTGGATAAAGTCCTGCAGTGGGGAAACGACAATCTTGTCGGCTTCAATGCAACGAAGACACAGTATACAACATTTACAAAGAAAAGTGGATCATCGGTCCTACAGCTGATGATGAATGGCCAAGCCGTCGAATCTGGGGAAAGCATGCAATTGCTAGGCGTCACGGTCTGTGGGAATGTATCGTGGCATAAACACGTGTCGAACATCGCCAGATCCACCTCAGGAAAACTGAGCTATGTTTTTAGAGCCAAGAAATATTTTACTCCGGCTCAACTTATTCTCCTGTATAAATCCCAAATTAGACCCACGCTCGAATATTGCTCTCATGTTTGGGGCTCTGCTCCTAAATATACCCTCGATCTAGTTGAGAGTATATAGGGACGAGCGATCCGATATGGACAATTTAACAAGTCTCGGATAAGTACCGGATACCGGTGAAGTGACTTTCTAAATAAGGCCAAGACCGGATCCAGGTTGTAGTGCCGATGATGATGATGATGGTGCCTAGACAGCTGGAACAATTATATGGCAACACTCTAAATTTATCATAGGTCTTAGACAATTAAAACATAGATTAACCTGACTTGATTGTAAGACCTTGTTAGTAGTTAGAAAACATTTTCTTAATTATGTAGATAAAATACCAGCTCCAGAAAGATGATAGCAGAAATGAGCATCCTTGATCAAATCTAAAATATTTTCTATACTTATCATCAACAACAGTACAGTTCACATGCCGTATGTAATGAAGATGCGGTAGTGAATTACAATTCCAACGGAATCAGATTACTATTTCTATCTATCAAAAGTTTTAGCTTATCGAATTCTAAGGAAACGATAACCAGTGAATGTAAAATTAACATAGGTGAAGGTATACTCACTGAGACAGATGTTTGCTTAGGGCGTACACTACCGTAGCCGGGTGTGCTTCCGTAGTTTTGTTGGAACGGTGCACTTGTCGATGACAAATGACCACCTTGTCCGGGTACACTGTTTTGTAAGTCAGCTAACAACGCATCTGCAAAGAAACAAAAACATTATAAATAAAGATATACCCACAGAAGTCAATCAAAAGATTATATAGTTTCTCAACGATTCGATAACTGGGAAGACATATGCGCCGAATGTATAGTTTAAAACCTACTCAAATTATCGTAGTCACCAGTGTTTGCCTTCATGGCAGTAGGGCATCTATCCGATCAGTTGAATAAGATCGCAAGTAGATAAAAGCAACTGGATCAAGTAACAAGTTTCTAGAAAACGATCTCCATAGGTTTTGTATGTTATCCTTATCGGACTAAAAAGTATACATTAGATTTTTATGAAGATTCCCAAGCTTTTCTTATCAATAGGCGACAGCCAACCTATGCTGTAGTTAAAATCAGTCTACTGCGTGTCATTTCAAAATTGCGTAAACTTGGATTTTCATCTCATTTGTTAAGAAAATTTAATTTGCTACCAGGCTCACGTTTACAATTTTAATAAAACAAACATTGAAAAACGTATGTGGCAGTAGTCGCAACATTGTAAAAATGAAAAACAAATGCTATTAGCAATTTAAATTGTAAATCCTTTTTGCTTTTAATTTGTATTTTTTTTTTTTGCGAGCCATAATCATGGAATAACGTTTAAAGCAACAGCGGGTTTAGTTGCCAACTGTACTTATAAAAGTTTTGATACCCGGAGAAAACTATTTCTCCGACACCTAAGAAAAAAAGCTGTTTCAGATGAAAACAATAGAAAATATTAACACCACATAAAAAATAAAACAGTATCTTTGCGATTTTTTTGTTGATAGAATATGAGGTTATAGGGTTGTAGCGACCAAGTGTGACCGATAGAGAGTGCTACTATATAGCACGCCAGTGAACGCACCCCACTCGGCGGCAGTTGTTGATCTAGCATCCGGATCTCTCGACCTCTCTCCGGTTTTTCTTTCTTTCGTTTTTTACCTCCTGGGTCGTGACGGAGAGCGGACATACAGAGCAAAGGCCTTTAACGTCGGAGAAAAAACGCGGTAGATAGTAGCAGCAGCAGCGTTGGACTTTGGTAAATACAAATACATTAGTGTAGTGAAGGCAGAACCCTCATTTATTTGGCTTAATTCAAGCTTAAATCAAATTAATATAAAACCTTACAGACTATCTTAAAATCTAGAGTAGTAATTAAGATATTATTAAAAACGAAAAAGAAAGGAGAAAAAACAGGAAGTTGAAGATGACTGAGCGATAGGGGAGGTAGGAGGCTAGGGAAAAGTGAGTGTATGTGGGGGTGGTAAATGCGGCATTTGTGAGACAGGGACACCGAAGAGCATGTGTACGGACTGGTAGGGGGGTGGGGTTAGTGAGCTGGGGGGAAGAGGTTGAAATCGTGGGTGGGGCTGGAAAGGTGTAGGGGAGAACTAGTTTGAGAGCGGGAGAGGAGAGGTAGGATTGCAGCGTAGAGGGGTTATTGGAGGGAGGGGGCGGGGTTAGGGCGGGTTTCTTCTGAGAAGTTGTTTAAGAACGGGAGTGGAGAGGTTGAAATCGAAGGAGGTGGGGAAAGAGTTGGCCTGTCGTAGCATACGCGAGATGGGTTCGTTAGCGCCGTAAGAAGTATGATGAGCGAGCACGTAAAACAGTCGAGGGTAAGGAGTGTGTGGGATGTGAATTCGACAAGGTTGGTAGTAGTGGACCTGCCGGAGAGGAAGCTGTGCTGGTTAGGAGATATGATGGGTGTGCAGCGAAAACATAACGCATCATATAGAAGACCTTCGAATTGTTTAGGAATGTGCGAAAGCTTAGCAATGGGACGATAATTGGATATACCGTTTTCTGGCCCTTTTTATGTATGGGGGTTATGTAAAAGAATTTCCAAATGTCGGGGAATAGACCTTGTGCAAGGGATAGATTGTAGATTGAAGCGAGCGGGAGAGAGAGAGAAGAGGAGGATTTTTTTAAGAGGATAGCAGGGAGTCCGTCTGGCCCAGGACTGAAATCGTCTTTCAGTTGTTCAAGTTTTTCTATAACTTGGTGTTGTTGAATGTATAGAGGGATAAGAGGGCCGAGGGAGAATTCAGACATGCCAGTAAAGTAGAGGGGGTTAGGCTCGAACGATTCGTCCGTGAAGGATAATTTGAAGAAGGACGCGAAAAGATTGGATATGGTTTGGGAGTCAGTTGTAGTAGTTGAACCGTAGAAAAGAGAGGTGGGATAGGCATCTGATTTCCGTTTGTAGTTGATGAAGTGGTAGAAAGATTTGGGGTCGTTGATCAGGTTGAATTGAGCTTCGGCGAGGTAATTGAGGTATGGGAAGCTGTAAAGCTCGGTGAATTGGTAAAAGTAACCCAGATAGTTGGAGTAGTCCAGGGGAGAACGCGTGTTAAGGAAAGTGTTCCACAACTTATTCCTCTTGTTACGAAGTGTGAGGAGTTTGCGGTTATACCAAGGGGGCGATGAGAATGATAACCTGTGTCGGGAATGTAGGACATATAGGGATAAGGCGTTGTAGATTACTGTGTAGAGCGAGGCTGTACCGATCTCTACACTAATATCGTTTAAGCAGAGTGTGATATTGTTGAGGTACTTGTGGGGGTTCTCTACATCACACGGAGAACCAACCCACAACCCTAACCTGCAAACATGCAAAAACAATTCGCATTTCCATACATTCCTAACTCCGCAATAACTACATTCCAAAACCTTCAACAAAATATATTCTAATCATCCCCGCATTCATTTTCCCAAAATTGCTTCGGTCAATTCTCCACGTAATTCATATTTCCTCTTTGTCACCAAGGAATCTCAATTTCCCTGAAATACATATGCCACAACAAAACGCATATTCAAATCCACAACGGAACATTAACAACTATACCAAGCCGCATACATTTCCCCGAAACGACTTCGGTTAATATTCTATCTAAACGATATTCCTTGCTTGCACTCAAGCAATTCCAATTTCCCCCGAAAATGCATGCCCATACTTGCTCGCGTTCCCAAAACCAATTTCCCGGTACACCCAACCAACGAATCCAACTTAGGTTATACGGCAAGGATTCGCTGGAACTAAATTCTTATGCAGGCATAGCAACTCTTCCAAAATTCTTAGTAAGTGGCAGCGAGCTCACTTTAACTATAACCCCACTGCCACAAGGCAATGAATTTTTGATTTCATTAGTCAGTCATTGTCCAGCAACCACCGAGCGCACATCGCTCCCGCATTACCCCAAGTCACACCTTAACCACCGCTGCGTGCGCACCAACGGTACCAAAGTCGAACGCGGCTGCGTAAGGAGCAAATGCGTGTCTAGTCCGGCCCACCGAGTTTTAGCATACTTATTCGATTCACGCGCGTCCGAAATTGTTTGCAACCGGCAACTGAATAGGCGGGCAACGACAGTTAACACCCGAGTGCGTTTGGAACAGTTAATTAGCGGATAAGCGGAGCTAGTCAGTGGAATCCAATCGTCAACTCGCGTAGCGCGCTCCCCCCTTCCCCCACAAGGTGTTCAGTTAAGTGCATGCGTGCCATACGTTGAGTGCAAAGATTTTCCCTCATTAACGCGCCCCCCTTAAAATATAAAGGAAACAACAAGGAACGTTTGAACCACGTGTAAATAGAACAAAAAAGAAAACAATAAAGGACAAATAAAAGGAATCAACATTTAAAGTACGCCACTGTGTTTTCTTTCGTGACTTATCCTCTTGGTGACAATCCTTGTGTAAAAATCGTTGGTGGGTGAGAGTGAACCCCGCGCCATACGTTGGCGCCGAGACTTCCACCCCCCACATCCTCATTTATGAGGCGGAAATTTTCTTTCCGGAAGTTGAAAGAAAATTTGTAGAGGGGAGGTGTGCAGTGGTTCCTCGATAGTATAGTGGTTAGTATACTCGCCTCTCACGCGGTAGACCGGGGTTCGATTCCCCGTCGAGGAGCCTCTGGCGCAAGACTAATGATCTTGCCCGGAAAAAAAATCATTATGGAAAATTTAACAAGCCTCAGGACTTGCTAAATAAGTCCAAGACCGGTTCCCGGTTGTAGTGCCGATGATGATGATGATGATGATGAGGTGTGCAGTGAGCTGAGCAGTCGTGGTATAAAGATAAGAGCAGCGGGGGCAGGTGGTTGTCAATAGTTGAGGAGGTGTGGGGACTAAAGACAACTCAGGAATTTAAGGGGGTCTGTCGTGAACACAAGGTCAAGTTGTCTGCCCAGATGGTTTAGGACATTGCTTACTTGGCAAATGCTAGAGTCGGTGAGGCTGTCTATAAAGAGACATTCCTTGGTAGTCCATTGGAGTTGGGGGAGGTTAAAATTGCCAAGGACTACAATGTCGTCTTGGGAAGAACTCAGCTCAGTTAAGCGGCCGATTGTAGCTATTACGAGTTCGTATGACTTGATAGTTTGCGAAGGCGGTATGTAGAAGCGTATAATGTACAAGGACTTCAAGCAAATTAACCAACCTAAGTCTCATTTCCATTTCACGGTTAATGTTAAACATTTAGTTTAACATGCATTAAATCTTTGCTAGACCAATGTGAAGTTAAGTTTCTTTTTTTTTTTCCTAAATCAGTGTGAAGTACTGGTTTAAGTAAATAAAAAAGTGTGTTTTCTTGCTAAATAGCTCGGACTCTACAGTGTTGACTCCGGCATAATAGCACCGAGTTTAACCGCTTTGCCGCAACCATTGTCCGTTGTACATTCTAAATATCCGTCCGAATCTACGACATCTCTCTCTCTCTCCAAGGTAATGGGATCACCGAACAACCGTCAACTTTCGAAATATCTGGAATCAAATGACCTCCTCAATGACCGCCAATATGGCTTCGTAGCAACAGGTCCACATGAAATCTGATGCCGTACCTTACTGTAAAGTGGAGCTATTCCATCCACTACCTCGGTGAAAGCAAGGTAATCGCATTGGATATTTCAAAAGGCTTCGACAGAATTTGGCATCCAGTCCTTTTGTCAAAATTGCATTCCTATGGAGTGGACAATTCCCTGATCCAATGGATAAGAGACTATCTTTCTGGCCGTTCAATCCAAGTGGTTCTGGATGGTGCCAAATCTGTCTCCCATCAAATGAATGCAGGTGTTCCCCAGGGTTCGGTACTCTCAGCCACTCTCTTGAGCATCTTTATAAATGATCTCTTGTCAATTACTCATAACCCAATTCACTCGTTTGCTGATGATAGTACATTGAGTTTCTAATACACATACGAACACTCCCGTCCAAACTCTTCGAACTTCACTACCAACCAGCAACTTATTCTTGAAACATTGAATTCAGACCTCAACAAGATATATCAGTGGGCATTATCTAACCGAGTAAAATTTAATGCCCAAAAAACTCAGTGCTGTCTCTTGTCGTCAAAGGCGAGCCGCAGAGGAAATATACTGTCTATGAACGGCACTTGCATCGACGAAGCCAAGGAACTATCAATCCTCGGCACTCGAATTAATTCGACTCTTAGTTGGAATGACCACATATTTGAAGCTGCGAAAAGTGCAGCCAAATTTATGGGGTTCCTTAAGAGATGCAAAAGATACTTCATTCCATCCAACCTGGCCACTATTTACAAGGCGTATATTCGTCCAAAAATAGAGTTCAACTCCCATATTGGGTCACGCGCATCCGAAACTGCACTACACGTGCTCGACAGGATGCAAAAGCGAGCAGTGAAACTTATTGGGGACGCAGCCGTAAGTCGATCAATTCCGTCGTAAGAACACAGGGGCAACGTATCGTGCCTAGCTCTTTTCTATAGGTATTACCACGGTCGTTGCTCAACTGGACTTGCTGAATGTGTTCCGCCCCTTCAGACATTTTCCCGTGATACCCGTTAATCTGTGAATGTCCATCAGTGCACGTTGAAAGTGAACTTTAGGCGCACAAATAAACATAGAGTCATTCTTTAGCCGAACGACACGAATGTGTAATGTTCTGCCTGATCATGTGTTTCCTGGCCGTTGTGATGTCCAGACATTCAAGACCAATATACATCGACACCTCCTTTCCTTATCCACTTCCTCACCATCCGCTCGCATTGTGCTCTGACATTTAAGGGTACTTCAAAATCCCCGTTTGTACGCGTGTTAGTGTAAAAAAAAATCTTCAGCTATTTGTATTGGAAAATAATCGCGTAAATTCGGGTAGCATTCTTGCTTCTGCCGGCACGAGAATTTCAGCAAATTCATCGCTACGGAGTTCGTTTCTCCATCAACGCCGCACCGCCCTAAGGACAGAGCATGCCTGAAGTCGAGGTTGATCCCAACAAACGCCAAACACCTGTCGCTCTTACTGCACAAATGCCCCAATCTTGGGGCGGGAGACCATCTCTCTGGTTCGCTCTGCTGGAAGCTGTTCTTTCAACTTCCAAGCCAAATGACGACACAAACTGCCAGTACGTCATCGCCAATCTCGGCCGAAGGGATTTAGAAAACATCTCCGACATTCTCCTGATCCCGCCAGCTGCCAACGAATGCAGCAAGATCAAGATGTATGAAGAAAATGAGGAACAACAAATGCAACGCCTCATAGAAGGACCCAATCTAGGCGATTCACGGCTCTCTCAGCTACTCCGGCGCATCCGCGACCTCGCCGGACCTTCAGGCACCCCAGATATGGTTATTCAGATCATGAGGTCCCTAGGAAATATCTTAGTTATGTGCCGGCACGGGCAGGGGTTCACTAAGATTCCCTAACAAGTTCACTGTCTAATCAAACCGCCACCTTCAATAAATTGGAAGAGTACACTTGCCATAATTTTATCCAAGCACTGTGATCAGATGGTTGCGCGTTCAAATCACGTCGGGGTCACCAATGTGGGGTATGAAGTGGGTGTGCCGGCACGGTTACTGGTTCACTCCTATCCCCAACGATAGTTCCGCCGAAAGCCGTTCACCAAGAAAAGGTAAAATAAAACACACGGTGTGGGTCAATATGTAATTCTTCATTTGTTACCACCAACGGAACGATTTCTGGTGCAGGGATGTTCGCGCCGCCGGGAGATGAACCGCAAATTGGTGCGATCCGTCGGATTGTCTTGTGGGGCGCATATAAATCGAATTGCGCGGAATAATACCACGAATATAAGAAGAACAGTACCCGTGATAATATCTGTAAAACAGACAGAGGTCTGCTACGCCCCTTCGATGTGACAGTGGCTGTAGTCCCGACGTCAGCGCCGAGTCCCCCGAGTCGCCCGACTCTGTATGTTCTCAAGTAGGTCGAGGATATGTTTAGGAGCAGAGCCCCAAACATGAGAGCAATATTCGAGCGTGGGTCTAATTTGGGATTTATACAGGAGAATAAGTTGAGCCGGAGTAAAATATTTCTTGGCTCTAACAAGATAACACAGTTTTCCTGAGGTGGATCTGGCGATGTTCGACACGTGTTTATGCCACGATACATTCCCACAGACCGTGATGCCTAGCAATTGCATGCTTTCCCCAGATTCGACGGCCTGGCCATTCATCATCAGCTGTAGGGCCGATGATCCACTTTTCTTTGTAAATGTTGTATACTGTGTCTTTGTTGCATTGAAGTCGACAAGATAATCCTTTCCCCACTGGAAGACTTTATCCAGATCCCGATTCAGAGAGTCAATCTGACTACATCTTAGCTGATGCGACGTTGATGCACTAATCGGTCGATCACTCGAAAATGAGGAAACAAACGCACTATCATCCACGAAACTGAACACATCCATTGATTCCAACAAATCATTTATGTGAAACATAATTAAGGTTGGAGCCAAAATAGAACCTTAAGGCACCACGGAATTGACAGGATACAGATCCGAAGACTCGCCGTCTACAAAAACCCGGATCGATCGATTTTCGTGGAAGCTCTTCGTCCAGTCGCAAAGTTGCTGGGAAAGTCCGTATGAATGATGCTTGCTCAGCAATGCCCCGTGCCAGACGCGGTTAAGAGTTTTGGAGATATGCAATGCGACCGCCCTTGACTCACCATACCCCTCAATCGCAGATGTCCATATATCGGTTATAAGTGTCAAAAGGTCTCCTGTGAACCATCACCATCATCGGCATTACAACCGGGAACCGGTCTTGGCCTTATTTAGCAAGTCCTGAGGCTTGTTAAATTTTCCATAATGATTTGTTTTTTCCGGGCAAGGTCATTAGTCTTGCGCCAGAGGCTCCCCGACGGGGAATCGAAACCCGGTCTATACCCGTGAACCGCCAGCCACGAAATCCGTATTGATGATCATTCAGAAGTCCCTTGCACTCCAAATACTTAATTAACTCGGCATTGATAATATTTTCCATCACCTTAGATAACATTGACAGTAATGCTATCGGACGGTAATTTTGTGGAAGATACTTTTTTCTCCTCTTTGGGATTAGCGGAACTCGAGCGATTTTTCAACAGGCAGGAAAGGTCCTCCGTGCATAAGATAAGCGGCAGAGTCTGGCAAGAACCAGCGATAGTTCTGGAGCACAGTTCTAAAGGACTATTGCTGGTATTCCGTCCGGGCCGGTTGCCTTCCTACAGTCCAGCTCAGGTAGAATGCGTTGAATAGTGCGCGGGCGAAATTTCACATCCCGTATGGAAGACCGTACCGGCGAGATCAGGTAGCTCCAAAGGACCGGGATCGAGATTTGAATTCGCGGAAAATAAATTTGCGAACACATTAGCTTTATCCTTTGAATTTGTGACTAACGTCCCACTGTCTGTCACCAACGGGGGGAAAGAGGAGGAAATGAAGTTACTGCTGACAGCCCTTGCCATTGACCAGAAGGAGCGCGAACCAGTCGGGCGCCGAAGGAGTTTATTGGTCACTCTGTCGTTGTGAGCTTTCTTCGCGGTATCAATCACCTGGTTGCGCGTGTTTCTGATTCTAACGAAATTCGTTCTACAACATCGGTGGGATTGGAGCGCCATTGCTTAAAACCTCTATTTTTTGCCGCTGTAATCTGCTCGCATTTTTTGTCAAACCGCGGTTTATCAGATGAACTTCGTTTGATGGAATGTGGAATGTAGATCCCCATCCCGAGAAGAATAATCTTTGTGACAGACTCCGTGCAAGCGTTAAATTCGGAGGCTCCAAAGCACACATCCGACCATGGAAAGGATGCGAAGAAATCTCGCAAATCGTCCCAGTTAGGAGCCCCATACTTCCATACATGGCGAAGTTGCCTACGCCGATTTTCCGGTTCAAATGCAAGTGCTTGCGCGACAGATACCAAGCAGTGATCTGAGTTTCCCAGTGGCGCAGAAACCTCTACGGTATAAATACTCAATTCGGACGTCAAAAACAGATCCAGGGTGTTCGCATAATCGCCCCGGGCATGCGGCACTCGCGTTGGTTCCTCCAAGAGTTGTCGGGTTGTGGCTAACAGCAGACATATCCGCCAGCCTCCCAGCCGGTTCTGTTAGAATGTACCAACCAGCCGGAATTGTGTACATTAAAATCACCAAGGACGACAATTTCAGAAGCTGGGTGGTTGATCTGTATCCAGTCGACGGTACGTGAAAGATGTTCGAAAAATTTCGCTGGTCGATCGTCTTTCGGGGAGCGGTTAAGACAACAAAGAAATTTAACGGAATTCCTCAGCACGACCTTCAACCATATGATGTCCATGTTATTGGGTTCCAACGCCACCATCTTCTGGCAAGCCAGATCGGACCGCGCGAAGACGCAGACTCCACCCTTAAAACGGAATGTCGAATGCAAGTCGTATCCTGAGCAACGAAGATATGTCGAATCAGTTGAAGACCTGGGTCTCAGGGCAAGGATATCAGGTTTCGTTGTTTGCAAATATTGGTGGACGGCGTTTACATTCGTATTGGTGAAACCGATGCCCCCGATGTTACAAAATGCCGTTACCAGTCGAGCGTGGGCAGAGCCTCGAGAACGAACTCGATTATGCGACGACGAACCTCTTAAAGTTCGGTTATTTATCACAATATTTGATAAAATTACAACGTGCAATTTTCTATATGAAAACATGACAAGCTTAATTTCATTTAAGACAAATCCCCGTCGCACACGTCAACAATGGTCCGAAGGTACTTGGAGGTGTAGGGGTGCGTAGTCGGTGTGCGGGCACGGGCACAAGTTCTACTACCAACCCACTAGAGTCCACCAAACGCAAAAACGAAACACCGGCAATATGTTGTTTTGAAATTCGTTTATTGTTCACTGCTTGTCTCTTACTATATTGTAGGACTAGTTTGGTCTTTTTACAGAAGAACTATTGGACACTTTCGTACGAACTTAATGTTATTTTCCACCGAAGGGACTATTGCCCATGGTTGTTGGGTACCGCCCTGTGTGTTTGGATACTGTCAATTTAGGATGCTTAAACCCATCCTATTTCGTAGGGTTTACGGCTAGATTTACGCGGAAGAAAACAACTAAACTTCTCCGAGTCGGAAAGATACAGCACTCGTAACGCGCTTGACATTACTCGAACTGGATGCAAAGTGATGCACACTCTGGTGTAAAAAAACCCGACCCCAATGTGTGTGCACGCCTCAGCGGTTGACAATTGACTGACTAAAAGGGAGGCGCCTCGCGTGGAGCAATGCGGCGTGGCCGACCGCGGTGGCAGTGGGACGACGCTGGGGCGCGTGTGCCCGCGGCGGTGGTTGTGAAACGGCTGTGAGAATGAATGCAAGAATCTATTCAGGGTGTCGTGGCAGTGGAGTCATCGCTAAGTGAAGTCACTGCCGCTTACTAGGAACATGAAGAAGGGTTGCTATGCGTACATAGAAAATTTTGTTTCGGGGACCTTCTGCCGTACATGCTGGATTGGCTTCCTCTCTTGCTATGTATACGGGGAAATCGGTATCGGAGGCATGACCAAGTATGGGCGTGGGTTGTCGGTTAGACAAAGGAACATGGGTCTTGGTCGTAGCGATGGTTGCTTCGTGGAAATGCAACGCATCGTGCTGGTTTCTTGCCAGTAAGGAGAATTGGTATTATTTCCGAAGGTTTAGGTAGGATGGGAGCCGAAATGGTTTTCGGGGAAACTAATGCTGCTTGGCTGCAAGCGAGAAATATAGTTTAAGTAGGAAATTAACCGAAGTGGTTTTTGGGAGAAATGCATGCGGTTTGATGTAGATGAGGGAGATGATTTAAAATGTATTCTGTTGCAGGATTTGGGGTATATATGCTATTGCAGATTGGGAAATGAATTCTTTGCAAGTTTGGGAATGTATGCTATTGCAGATTTGGGAATGGGTGCTGTTGCAGGTTGGGAAATGTCTTCTTGCAAGTTGAATGGGGCGCTGGGCTATGGTGACGCGCTGTTGGCGGTCGAAATTGGGTAGGAATTGTGGGTTGGTTCTCCGTGTGATATAGAGAACCCCCACAGAGGACTCAACTAGAGATGCTATCCCATGCCCCTTCCGATCGTCACCTGTTTACGGTAATGGGATACACGATCGCTGAGCAGCTCATGGATTCTTGCAAAGACGTTCGAAAATGACTTGATGAGTGGTTTGTTTGAAAGAGAAGCGATGAAAAAAAAAGTGTGGCAAGCGAGGCCCGATACTTTGAATAAATTATGGTTTTGGTTTCTACTAAAAAATCATGTGTGTTTCTGAGTTAAAAAAAACGTTAAGCGTATACACCTGGTAAAAGTTAAGGTTCTATCCTTGAACTTGAAGGTGACGACGCCACGCCCTTAAATAGAAAATCACCGTAAACGACCCCGCAATTCATCGGGAACGCATGAAAATTCTTCGAGACGATCTCGTAGTAGAGGCCCACGCCTTCATACCTTAACAAAAACCTAAGAGGTACTTCCTATGAAGTCTTGAGTGAAATAGAATTAATTTGTTCAAGCACATTCGACAAGGCCGCGAGAATGAAAACACTTAATTCAAAGCGATTGAATATTCTTTACAATTGATTCGCAGTAAGGTTGCTCCCCGTGAAGCTATCAGAAGTCAATTTGAAAATTAACTCATTTATCGCATTAATTAATATCTTGATCATTAAGCATTACTAAAAGTATTGAATGTTATAAGGGCAAGTTTTTATGAGCTCAATAGGTGGAGGCGTTGGCTGTAACTTATTCATATTTATGCGATGTTACTTAATTTTCGAAACATGCTACCAAGGCAAACAGGTGTTAATTATGAGTTTCTGTTTCACTTTCATCCGGCCAGGTGCTAGAACTAAATACTTTCTTGTATATATATAATGTCCATCAAATTGAAATACCAAGACAATTCATAGAGCAACCAAAATAAAAAATAAATGCGCGGAACGTATTGAACGAGTTAAAAAATATGTTGGCGTCCAAGTTCTGTGTAGATATTCCAGAAATAAAACAACTGACCGAGGCAGCCGCCCTGATTGTTGAATATTATCAGTCATTCCACTAGCCACCAGGATGACCAGCAGACAAAGCAGTGGTCGGCATCAGTTATCTGCTGTCACTTTAATTGTCACTGTCACCCCGGAAAAAGAAGAATCATCTCGTCTAGCATAAAGGTCCATTGTCCTCAATTAAGCGATGTATGTGGCCGAGCACACAATTGATCAATTTAATTTCGCCTTAGTCATGCGATCCCAGAGGTCTCTGCAGTATCGTGACATGGTGCATCTATCGTGCCCCACAATGGACTAATAAAACGAATAATGCGTTAACACCAATCTTCGGAATTAAGTTCAATTAGTACAAGTGCAAGGGGATGCTGCTAACACTGCGTAAATAAATTTCCCACAATTCAATAGCGGTGACCGATCTATTGAATGTAGCTGATGGCGGGCTTAGATACTTCGCCCACACGCCTTCCCGTCTTACTTACCCAAACGTTTCTCGAAGGCACCCACTTTGAAGTCGTTGAGTTTATTCTTATACGATGATGGTACGAATTTGGTTGACATGTTTGATTTTCAGATGCGAAAAAGTATCTTCTCGGTGAATTAAGTTCTTTTGTTGCCGTGGAAATATTCTTGACTGCGTGTATACGTGTTTTCTTTGGCGTAATTGCTTAAGATACTTTAGACAAAATGTAATTAATTAACCGAATAGAAACGATTCCATTGCCAGTCGCCTACGATATCACAATACCACGTAAGAGAATTCTGCAAGCTACCTAGAACTTTGGTTTGTTGACAAATCAAGTATTTAGATTAAACTTCTACCTGTACGCGAGCAGTTAGTATGAGGTAGACAATCAGACATCTGTTCGATTCCTAAGTTGTAGTGGGAGTTTTAGATTTATAGTCCAATTTGTTATTGAAATACAAACGTTCGTAGACATAAAAGGCGGTATAATCAATGACAAAAGATGACCAACTTGAATACTTGTACATATTTATGGCGCAACTTTCTTAAAATAGACCATAAAATGTGTTGGAGAGATTTCAGGAAGTTATTTGTGAGTTTTTGGGAGCGGAGAAGTTGTCTTTTATTTACAGATACGCTTTAGAAAACATTCCCACTGTTGTAGAATTTTAAGAAATTTTTGTAGTCTACTCGTAAGAAAGAAATTAAGCTCGGTAGGTTCTTGTGGGCAGGAGACATAGTTCGTTTGCACGAAAGTTAAGCTATTTACATTCGTAACGTTACCACCATTTTGCAGAAATAACTAGCAAACTTACGACATTTAGCGCCCACGAGAGCGCAGTACCGGTAGTTGAATCTGTGGCGATTTCAATTTAGGCCACTTGCAGTTTTCGAGTTTACTCTTTGAACGACACTATTTTCAAAGTTTGGTAACACCTTTTTTCAACTACGGAAGTAAGAAAGAAAGAGATGCAACTGCAACAGTCGTTTCTTTTCCTCCTCCAGGATGACGCTGCAAATTAATAGCAAATGTGGGTTGATGTCGTCATGGAGATGCTTGAGCGGTTGAAAATAAAAAGTCTAAAGAGTGAGTTAATAAAATGTTTGATTATATACACGATCCTAAAGGGTTTTAGTAACTTTTGTATTGGAAGATTGTAGTACTGTGAGGGTTCTCTATACTACATGGAGAACCAACCCACAATTCCAACCACAATTTCCGCCTTATTTCGACCGCTTTCAGCGTGTCATACTAACCCCTATCCCACCGTTCGGTATTCACCTGAGAATCATTGATTTCCTAAGGGACGCATAGCTAAACTCATTATCCTATGCAGATAATGCATAATTGAGTTTAGCTACTCTTTTGCCACACGGCATTCCATTCGTTTACCCATGAGATTTCCACAGGAAATCGTATCATGTCGGTTAGCAACGGCAAAGTCTGATCAAACGGCGGTTGCTTAATCTTGCGACCGCTGGGGAAATTATTAAAGCATTTAAGTTAGTTCCCATGATCAGATTTCCCTAGCCAAGTCAGCGTCCTTTCCATTTTCTCCAGACACTTCATTCGCTGGGGATCAATGCTCTCTTCTCGCAGGTGAATAGCATCAGCTTAATTTTCCCCTCCTTCACAGTTCTGTCTTCGTACAGATCAATGTACTCCTCAGCTCACCATATTACCGAATTAGGTCAATGGGTTTCGCTCAGAACTACATTGATTCATGCACATACAACTAAATCCACCCCAAGATAATCATACATCGTGTTTCTGTTCTCTCATTCTCCCGCTTTCTTCGATGATCAATTTACCGATGTAATCTACCACACATCGACGAAAGTGGCAATAAGAGAACAGAAGTATGTTCTCTTTTGGTTGTCAAGTGCAAAAATTAAATTACCCAACTTCATCCCTTTTCTAGTCAGTCATTTCATAACCATCGACCAGATCGGTCGCATGCGGATGCATACGCTCGCGCGCGAAGCAAAACGAAAGACGTGTCTGTCGGCAGTTTGAGTATCAACAACCATTCCCATTAAAGAGTTAAAAAGAGTTTGATTTTAAATTAGATCCATTCCAATTCTGTTCGGTCAGCAAGTTTTTATTGTTCAATTTTATAATGCACACAGTTTTAGCTCGTGGAAATGTCACCATGGTGTGCATTACTTTCTGCTGTTTCATCTCAACTGTATTCTTGGATTATGTATATAAAAACAAAATATAAATAAGTGAAATAAAAAAAGGATTAACCTCAAAATAACATTCAGTGCGTTTATTTATTCCATCTTCTCGGGTGAACAATTCTTGCAGCAGAACTCGATGGGGATACGAATGAACAGCGTGCCATACGTTGGCACATCACTCATACCCCACAGTACCATATGTACGAGGGTTGTATGGTAAGTGTGTGGCCTCTGGCGGTTCCCATAAACGCCACTACTCACCTTCCCAAATTACCTAAAAGCTTCCAATCCGGAAGCTCCCATAACCCCATTGTTCTTTCCTAATGCAATGGCATTAGCACCTACAAAGCTACAAGCATAAGGTTATCTAATGCATAACCTTAAATTCTCTGTAAAAAGAATTTCTCACACAAGGGCATTGTCCATGCATCAACGCATCGGCAAAAAATTTCCTAAAAGAATTCTCAAGCATTCATAGTTCATATTCATTTTTCTAGAAGAATTCCTTAACGGTCAAGCATAATGCCTGATTGAAAACAATTGGGTTTCCGTACCATGTAACCATCATAATCAAGGATGATTATCTTTGCGTCACATATTCCCAGCCTCACCATGTGTACAACAATGTTCCCCACATACACATTGGCTGACGACTCTTTTGTCCAACGACAAAGCAACTCCAAGCACCTTATTGACGCAGCTGCAGACAATTAGCGCGATAGCCGCTAAAACCAAATTCTTCAACACGCATCATGTGCAAACAAAAGAATTCCGTTCTTCCACAGGCATTCTGGCGATACGATAAACAATCCAAATAGTTTGAAGTATCCCAAATGCATTTAGCATCCAATGAGTTGCAACTTGTTTATTTAGCCGAACTCTCAGCTCATAAATTCCTTTATGGCTTTCAATATCTCTAAATTCGTTTCGCATGACTCGCGGCATGAGCAAACAGTGGTCCATTAGCACATTGCTAAGATCATCTCACGCACACCAAGAGGATCTTCACTACGAGATCCGGTTCGCGACTCAATAAAGAGAGGCTTCACGTCTCTCTTGTAATAGGAAACTCACCCCTTAGCTGGGAGAGTTTCACCACGGGCAAAAAATCAACCATTAGCGAATGTATATCGCTGAGTTTTTTTTCCATCACCCGAACAAACCGGTTGGGTCTCCAACTTCGCCCCGTAGCGCTGGGGGACGCGAAATACAACCGCGAGTCGCGTAATTAACGTTTACCATCTAATCGTGAATTGTGTACGTTTGAACGGTGCAATGAGAACGCTTAAATTAAGATATTTAAAAGATTACAAGTGAATTTTAATTAATGTTTTTCATTTAATCAATCAAAAAGTAACTATCGGTTACCTTTAACGAAGTAACCTTTTAATTAATAAACAATACAAAAACAAGTGAATCTAAGTGTTTTATTTTCCTCTCCTCGGTGGATAGTCGCAGTAAGCGCAGTACTACGGAATGCATTGGTAAGGATTATCTAGTGTGTCAACAAGTGGAGGACGGAGGTCTTCGAATCGCGACGATGTGTTTTCGCTTTATGTAATGATAGTGGTTTGCCGTGCACTGTTCACATTCATATAAATCAATAATTAAAAACAATTCGGGTTCATTAATCAACTGTGTACTCGTCATAGAAATGCTATCCTGGTACCCGCGGTGCACTTTTATCCTGTCGTTGTGTCCGGCGAACTATTTACAGCGGTATTATGATGGAGGAAGAAGGGAATCCTCGATAGTATAGTGGTTAGTATACCCGCCTGTCACTCGGGAGACCGGGGTTCGATACCCCGTCGGGGAGCCTCTGGCGCAAGACTAATGACCTTGGCCGAAAAAAACAAATCATATGGACTTGCTAAATAAGGCCAAGACCGGTTCCCGGTTGTAGGGCCGATGATCATGATGATGATGAAGGGAATCCAGTGCAGTACGCCTGCACACCATATTTCATCCCCGCAGGCCTTAACAAGAAAAAATGTTTAGAATCACCAAAATTGTTCTACTAAAGTGGCCGTCAATCACAAACTAAACTAGGTGATCTCACAGTATTGTTGCGAAAGATTACTTCCAAGAAAAACTTCACTGAGTACTAGCGTCATTTCTAGCCTGGCAACTATCATCTTTCTATATAAACTTAAAGTAAATCGAGGAATAAGGAAAATAAAAATTAATCGTAAACAATAAATCTTAGTTTCTATCTTGCGTGCACAATCATATTCGGAGCCCCAAAAACCTACAAACGCACGGTCTTGCGCTTTTCCGTGGAGATTCCACCGCCTGGGCGGTAGATTGGAGAAACCCCGTAGTTATAGGGATCTATATTGAAAGTTGTCATTCAGCTTTATATATTTCAAAAGTACCTTACAGCCAGATCGAAGTCGTACTTAGACAAAACATCAATAGACCGTAGAATCGCAGAATCCCGTTCGGCGGACGTAAGATGTAATACGTTTCAACGAATTCACTGCAGCCAAAGATTATATTTAACCACTCAACAAGCCGTGCTAAATTTAAAGCCGCGCAAACAAAAGCCTTGAAATGAGCATTGTACGAGGGCACGTCAATAAGTCTTTAGAAAATAATGACGATTGTCTTTTATTTTCTCATTTAGCTGACCTAATAATGACGCATAATACTGCCCAGTTATCGTCTGTCTCTTTTCCAATTAGTCAATGAAAATCATACCATGTGCATCCCAAAACACAGAAGCCATAACCGTGCCAGCTGATTTCACTGTCTTTACGTTCTTTGGATGCCGTTCACCTTTAACAATCCACTGTTTCGACTGTTCTTTCGACTCGGGGGTGTAGTGGTGTGTCCATATTTTATCTACAGTTACTAATCTGCACAGAAATTCATCTGGGTTGCGACGCATGCGCTCCAAAAGTTCTCAGCTGGGAGCAAATACGGCACCCATCTCGCGGATTATTTTTTCATACCCAATTTATCATGCAAAATTGAAACATGAAACAAATTGAAATTTGACGAATACCTAGTGAGGAATGATGCTTAATAAAAACAGACCATTAGCGTTGCTATGAGCGCCACCGTAGGCGTTTCTAAGGACTTATTGACCTACTCTGTAATTCCGTCTGTCGGGCCTGTATAGACTGATTATCATCCCGATTGCACAAGCAAGGTTTGCTTGCAAGATGTATCCTGGGAGCAAGAATCTGTAAATTAAAACCCTGCGAAGGTTTACGTGCCGAAGTATCACTGTACACGTCGCCATGTGTTCAAAAAATAATGCTACAAGATAAGTTCCCAAGCATGCATGTGTCGTCCGTCAGAACCGATAAAGAGACCATTCTGCTGCTCGTCCTCCTCATTGGCAAAACGGGTTGATCGTGGGAATAGAGTGTTTCGTGCTAGAAAGGAAGTTGCTTTGGCAGCCCTATACTCTGGCGAGGAGTCTTGTAGACGGACGGACTTAAGTATCGTAGAAATGGTACAATAAGACTTGTAGCCGTTTGAGTTCTTAAGCTTTAGAATCATGGCGAAGTTCTTCCGAATTGCTGCGGTCAGTTCTTTGTGAACTAAACTTGAATCGTTGCTGTTTTTGTTGCAATGACTGATCCGTTTCCTGTATTTCTCCCGGTCGTAGAATTCATCATTTTGATAGAAGTCTGACGATGATGTTCTACTATACAAACCGACATCCTTGAAGTCCTTTGTTCGTACTCTGAAGTCTATTGTAGACACAGTTCCTTTTGGCACTGGTTAGAACAAATCAGTTTTCTGTTTTCGAGCATTTCTTTCATATTCGTCAGCTCTTCACAGTCAAAACTCAGGGTGGCACTAAAGACTGGAACTTCTTGAATATGAATATCTAATTCAGCACGAAGATCGCCCAGTGATTGCTCTTGGACGTCTTTATCAACGTAATCTTTTGTAATCGATCAGTTTTCAAACCAAGATGTGTTGAAGCGAACATGTTTTTTTTACACAAATGAGCGCACAAAAGGGAATTTTGGAGTACCCTGAAATGTCAGAGCACAGAGCGACCGATACATCAGAACAGAAGTCATCTTCATCATCATCATCATCATCATCATCATCATCATCATCATCATCATCATCGGCACTACAACCGGGATCTGGTCTTGGCCTCATTTAGCAAGTCTCGAGGCTTGTTCAATTTTCCATAATAATTTATTTTTTCGGGCAAGGTTATTAGCCCTGCGCCATGAAGTGCTATCTATTAATCCACGTGCCTTGCTGTTACGATTTTCAATTCGTCGACTATTGTTGTTTGAAGCCCCCGCACTTCAGAGATCCGCATTAATACCTCGAACTGTTTACTCTTTGACGATTAGACACTTTCTTTTTGGGTGCGTAAGAACTATATACCTTATTGGTAATTGCTTTTTTTTTGTACACTAACGCGCGCACAAAACGAGAGTTTTATTAATCATTTGTTGGAGTACCCCTAAATGCCAGAGAATCAAAATAAGTACCCTTAAATGCCAGAGAACAGTGCGCCCGGGTGGAGAGAAAGTGGATTAGGAAAAGAGTTATCGATGTATATTGGTGTTGAATGCCTGGACATTAAAACGACGAGGAAACAGATGATCAGGTAGAGCAAACCACATTCGTGTGGTCCGGCTAAAGAATGACTCTCTATGTTTATTTGTGCGCCTGAAGTTGACTTTCGTTGGCGCAAGGCTTATTATGGACAATTTAACAAGTCTCGGATAAGGATCGGAAGCCGGTGCAGAGACTTGCTAAATATGGCCAAGACCAGATTCTGGTTGTAGTACCGATGATGATAATGAAGTTGACTTTCAACATGAATTGATGCGCATTCACAGATTAACGGGTATCGCGGGAAAATGCAAGTTCATTTGAGCAACGACCGTGTTAATACCTATAGAAAAGAGACAGGCATGATACGTAGCGCTTATGTTCTAACGACGGAATAGAACGATATATGGCTGGGTCCCCAATAAATTTCGCTGCACGTGTAGCGCGGTCTTGGACGCACCTGACCAAACGTGGGAGTTGATCTCCTTTTTGGGATGAATGTACGCCTTGTAAATAGTGGCCAGGTTGGATGGATTGAAGTATCTTTGCATCTCTTAAGAAACCCCATACATCTGACGCACTTTTGGCACCTTCAAATATGTGGTCGTTCCAATTATGAATCGAATTAATTCGAGTGTTGAGGATTGATAGTTCCTTGGCTTCGTCGATCCAAGTGCCGTTCATCGACAGTATATTTACTACATGAATGCATAAGTTTTTTTTCGGTTTAAATAAGAGATGACGCCAACGAAAAGTAAGCAGGGTATTAATTTGACACATACGTCATTTTCGTCGTCTGAGATTTAACTACAAACTCACACAAGTTGAGTCCGCCAAAAACGAGCGTCTTTGTTTTATCGTTTAGTGATCATGTCGAGTTTTGTGCCGGAAAAAAAAAAACATTTGCGGCACGGATTGCTTTTCTTATTTAATCAAAAGAAGAAGGCTGTTGAAAGTCATCGTTTGCTGCTAAAAACATATGGTGAACACGGTCCATCAATTAGAACATGTGAGACATGGTTTCGACAATTTGAAAGTGTTGATTTCAATCTGAGACAGTGAGCGCTCTGGTAGACCACAAAAATGCGAAGAGGAGCAATTGGAAGAGTTATTGGATGATGACCCAACTCAAACTCAACGGCAATTAGCAGAAGCATTACATGTGTCACAAGAAACAATCAGCAGACGTTTACGAGCAATGGGATCAATAAACCCGGTAAATGGGTTCCACACAATTCGAATGATCGTCAAATGGAAAATCGCAGTCACTTGTAAACTGCTGCTTCAACGCCACGAAAGGAAATCATTTTTGCATCGAATTGTGACGGGGGACGAAAAATGAATTTATTTTGAAAACCCGAAGCAGAAAAAATCATAGCTTACACCTGGCGAAACCGGTCCTTCAACACCAAGGCTAAATCGCTTGGGCAAGAAGACGATGCTGTGTCTGGTGGGACCAGAGCGATATTGTGTATTATGAACTCTTGAAGCCCGGTGAAACCGTTAATACACAACGCTATCGTGAATAAATGATTAATTGAAACCACACATTAATCGAAAGACGACCGGAATGGGCCAGAAGACATGGCAAAGTAATTTTGTTACACGGCAACGCGCCGTCTCACAAAGCAAAACTAGTGAAGTTCAAGACACCTTGAAATCGGTTAGATGGGACATCTTTCTATTCCCAGGCTTGGCGCCATCTGACTATCACCTCCTCGTATCAATGGGGCACGCGCTCGCAGATCAGCACTTCAGCGATTTCGAAGAAATTGGAAAATGGCTCGAAGAATGGTTTGCCGCGAAAGACAACAGATTTTCTGGCATGCTATTCATAAATTACCTGAAAGATGTGCGAAATGTGTAGAGGCCGATGGCCAATATTTTGAATAAAAAAAATTAATTTCCGGAGAAAATTGCATTTTATTTTACCAGGGTAAGCGGAAAAATCGTATACGTACACCTGACACATTAGGGTTCGCCTTTGACAATTCATTTTTATAGGTCCAACAAATTCAGCTGTTGCAATATCCCCGTGTCTCCTTAAACGCTCCGATGACAATTGGGGCAACCCACTTTCGTTAAATTTTAAATTTAGTTTATGCTTGGTCTATGATGATTTTCTGTTTCTCCAGTAGGATGCGCTATTACTCCCGATTCAAATGTGATATTTTCAAGCTCCCACAATTGATTCTTGAGTCGTTCTATCATTTAGCCCTGCTTTTTTTCAGATATCTTCAGTCGTGTTATTTCAAGTTTCTATGTGTGGAGTAGAATCCTCAGAAGTTACTGGGTCAGGTATGCCACTAAAAGCAAATTCATCTAACTCTTTAAGCAAAGCGTCTCATTCTTTCGCTTCGACAATTTGGCGAATCCGGAGTTGAACTTGGGCAAAGTGTGACGTCAATGGCATGAGCGGCGAGGTAAGCACTTCCTGCTCCACGTCCATAGACCTTAATTTATTAAAATAAATTGATATTGGCCTATCCTCTGTCAAAAGCCCATCGTATATACATGGGTGGGCTGAAAAGTTTCCGATGTTTCTCAACGTGAAGATAGCAGCACTCGTAAAAAAGCTAGTAAATGTAGTTGTGCATTTTTTGACTGTTACTCACCAAAATTTCAGCCATTTTGGGTGCGTAGTTTTTATTTGAACGTCGTTTGGGTGAGCGGAAGTGTGTTTTTGTGCAAATTGACAAAAGTGAGTATCGAGCTGTCATTAAATTTTTGTTTTTGAACGGCAATACACCTACGCAAATCAAAGATGAGTTTGACTGTGTGTATGGGGGCTCTGCACCATAATTCACCACTGTAAAATTTTGGGCAGCTGAATTTAAACGTGGCCGTGAGAGCTTGGGAGACGATGAACGTTCGGGACGTCAAAAAGCTGCAACAACTGATGATAACATCGCTAAATTTCAGCAAATGGTACTAGACGACCGCCGAATTAAAGTGAGAGAGATAGCAGAGGCTATGAAAATGTCCAAAGAACGTGTTTCATCATCATCGACACTACAACCGGGATCCGGTCTTGGCCTTATTTAGCAAGTCACTTCACCGGTATCCGGTACTTATCCGAGACTTGCTAAATTGTCCACAATAATTTGTTTTTCCGAGGAAGGTTATTAGAGTTGCGCCAAAAAACGTGTTGTCACATATTAAACCAAGATTCAGGCATGAGAAAGCTGACCGCTTGGGTTGGGTGCCGCGTTTGCTCACATTTGTCCAAAAACGTGTTCGAATGAACATTTCCAACGCTCTCTTGGCGCAATAAATCCGAGTTTTGGCGCCAATTAATTACTGTCAATGAAACTTTGATACACCATTATACGTTTGAAACAAAAATACGGTCAAAACAGTGGACTGCAATGGAGGAATCGGCTCCAAAAAAAAGCGAAAACTGTTTTTTCGGCCGGGAAAATGATGGCAACTATTTTTTGTGGGATAGTTATGGAGTTATCTTAATCGATTATCTTCAAAAAGGAAAAACCAATACAGGAGCATACTACGCATCGTTACTTTCCCAACTGAAGGCAGAAATTTCGGAAAAACGGCCACATTTTCAGGAAAAGAAAATCCTGTTTCTCCAAGACAACGCACCGTATCACACCTCAGCGGTTGTCATGACAAAAATCCACGAATTACCGTTTGAACTGCTTAACCATCCGCCTTACGCACCAGATCTAGCCCCAAGCGACTTCTTTTTGTTCTCTAATCTAAAAATTGCTCTCGGAGGACAGAGAGTTTAGTCAAAATGGAGGCAATCACCTTCGTGAACAATTTTTTTGCAGAGAAAAACGCCGAGTATTATTTGGACGGGTTAGAGAGATCATCGCTGGGAGAAGTGTGTAGAATTACAAGGAGACTATGTAGAAACATAAAAATAAATTTTAAGAAAACCGGTCTTGTATCTTAGTTAGGTCAGAAACTTTTCAGCCCACCCTCGTATGTTACGCTTTTGAGAAGTCCTTATCTTTTTCGTTTTCAAGGATATATCTTGCTAGTTCCACAGACTCATCGCAATTCGTACCCAATGGCGACCATCTACCACTAATTGTCTTAAAAACGTAAATTTATATTATTATCCCCAGTAAACTCGGTTTGCCCTTTCAATCCAATTTGAACTTCGTCTAGATCAAGTTCAATAAGGGATTCCTTCGCTTCATAATGTATTGTAATTGAAATATTTCTCCAATATTTTCCGTTTCAAATTCCAGCTCTTCTTTAGACATAAGATCATTCAAGTTTAACGTGATCTACGCCTCAATTTTTGAGGCACATTTTCTTCACACTTGCACTTTCACTTCACCCTCTTGAAAATTCTTTGACAGGACATGTTGCCGTAATAAACAATAATACAAAAAGAGAAAAAAAAAGTATATACCAGAGCATTAACGCAGAAATCACGGCATATTCAGTGAGTTAAAATATTGTCGCACACACGCAGTCTGATAGGTCGGTGGTTTGGTTTAAAACTTTTCTAGCCTAGGTTGCAATTACGTATCCCACTGCCATCGTAAAACACTGAGGACCAAACTCTGCCAAACATTGTGGGGGGCTTCAGTGCAACAATCTTGTTTTCATCAAAACAATATATCGAATGAATCCACCTTTCGACAGTATTGCCATCAGTTTTCCGGTGTTATTTATAACTCTACCTACCCGCTCAGTGGTCGTCCTGAGATGCTATTTTTTCTCGACCAGATCCATCATGATTGACCTCTCAGATTGATCCACTTAGAAAGATATGATGAAGTCAACGCAGAAAGATACGCGACGATTCGGAAAGAGACAACGAGGCTTTTCAAAAGCAAACAACGCGAATAGGCGAAGACCCGAACCAAAAAAATCCTAGAAAATTTCAGAGCAAAGAACATCAGTGGTACGTATGCGGGCATAAACTCAATTAGAAATTGCTACCGAAGGAGAGCCAAAATAATTCGAGACGCAAACGGCTGTCTGGTCACAGAAACAAACAATATCGTGACAAGATGGAAGCAGTTCTTTGAAAACCTGTTCAATGTGGGCACCCATCAACCACAAATAAACGCACCAGACGTACGTACAGCCGAGCCTCAGATCCCAGAGCCCTTCTTCAACTAAATTGTAGAGGCAATAAATCGATTGAAAAACAACAAGGCGCCCGGAGTCGACTACAAAGCGGCAGATCTTATGAAGAATGGAGAAGAGGCAACCGCTCGAAAGATCCACCAACTGATTAAAACAATATGGGATAGGGAAGTCACTCCGGAACAATGGAAACCCTCAATAGTCATCATCATCATCACCGGCACTACAACGGGGATCCGGTCTTGGCCTTGTTTAATTTTCCATAATAATTCGTTTTTTCGGGGAAGGTCATCCCCATAATTAAAAAAGACGACAGATCTGACTGCGAAAACTACAGAGGAATATCATTGCTCCCAACCATATACAAGAAACTAACAACTGTCATATTGACGAGAATCACACCATAAGCGAAAGAAATACCGGGAAACTACCAGTGCGGATTCGGTACGAACCGGTGAACGAGCGACCAGATGTTCACAGTAAGGCAATTACTGGAAAAGATGTGGGAATACGGAGACGCGGTTCACCAACTGTTCGTTGACTTCAAAAAAGCCTACGATTCAGTCGCAAGGCAAAGGCTTTACCATATTGTAGTTGAGCTGGGAGTCCCGAAAAAAGATGCCGCGCTCATTCAAATTTGCATGAACGAAATAAATGGCGAGTTAGAATAGAAAACCACCTCTCAGAATCATTTGAAATCCGGGACGGATTAAAACACGAGGATGGCCTCTCACCATGTTTAACCTTGTGCACGAGTATGTCATCAGAAAGGTACAAGACGACAACATGGCCGGATCATCCCTGAACGGGGTCGCACAACTGCTCGCATATGAGGATGACATCGCCGTTCTGGGCGATAATCTAGAAACTGTAAGTAAAAACAGTGAAATCATTACGGAGGCGGCAGAATAGGCGGGCCTACAAATATATGAAGACAAAACAAAATATATGATTACGGCGAGGGTAGATGGACCTCAGGGAAACATGCAAACGTCAGAGGAAAGATATTTGAAAAGGTTAAATAATTTAAATATCTGGGAACAATACTGACGGCCAGTAACGAAATTTCGAAGGAAATTAACAAACACTAGTTGGCATGCAGTCAGTAAACTGCTGAAATCCAAACTGCTATCACGTAATATAAAACTTCTTGTCTATAGAACCATAATCATGCCGATTGTCCTATACGGATGCGAAACATGGACTCTCACAAAACGGGAGGAAAACAAATTCCACGTATTCGAGAATAAAGTTTTAAGGGGTATCATTGGCGGTAAATATTACGAGGAGGCAGGACAATGGAGGAAACTCCACAACCACGAATTGAAAGAGCTATACCCCGAACCTACAATAGTGAGAGTAATCAGATCACGAAGATTAAGATTGGCCGGACTTGTAGCAAGAATGGGCAACGTTAGGACACTGCGTAGAATTCTTGACGGTATACGAACGGGAAAGAGACGGACAGGATGGCCACGACGGAGATGGGAGGACAATGTTAATTTTGACCTTGAGGAAATCAGATCGGATGATCAAGCGTGGAAGGAGAGGGCACAGGACAGAGAACGATGGGGCGATCGAGTCGGTGAGGTCATGAATTTCAGGGTTCCTATAGACCAATAAATAGTAATAGTAATAGTAATTACTTTTACTTTACTTACTTTTACAACGGCCCATCATTTTTTGGTAAGAACAAATTAATGAACAAATTTATCATATGTTAAGTGAATCCGATTATTGTGAGAAGGTGGCGACCCCAATGGGTAAGTATCTAGTGGAAGCAGTTTTTGTGTGCAACACGCATTGAAAGCCAAGACATCTGTATTAGCTATTATCTTAGTACAACAATTATTGACTTGTGGATGTATACGTACGCAAATACAGAAGTTTCATCTTAATCAATTATAAAATATATTTCGTAAACATTCTTCGAAAAATCCACCACAAGAACAAACAATTAAAACACTCAGCTCCACAAAGGAAAAAAAAAGGTGAACGTCTCGCAGATCTCTAAACATAAATTATCCTAAGTAATATGCTGTCATAACAAAATAGCTTGCTTTTTATATAAAACAACAATCCATGATCGGGATGTGCTACTCGAGTGTCAAAGATCTTCTCTTGTTTGTTAAAAGACATCGAGAAAGGATATATAAGAAAACAGTGTGACCGATTTAGCGACTGAGATGCTTTTCAAACGATTGGCACGAGGTCTTTGGCCGCTTGTTGTGATATTCCAGCCTAGCGCTAAATACATTCTAACATCAAACAGTATTTATTTTAGAGAATTTTTGTGGTCAAGATAAATAAAAATATTAAACAAAATATGAGAAGAAAATAAAAGTATTTGTGTTTAAATTACGCACATAAAAATTCAAAACGTTTTTTTTTTATAGAAGGAGCAGTCGATAAATAAGTCTTTCTATACCAAGTAAACGTATGTAATTTGAACAGAACATAACTTAAACACGGATTCGTGGTATTAACAGTGGTAAACGAGAGAACTATTTCCCTTCCTTGGCGTACCAAATTATTGTTTGCATAATGGCATAAAGAAACCTTATCCAATCACCGCCGTCTTTGTAATTGCTGTTGCTCATACCATAATTTCAGGAATGGACATCTACAATCGTAAAATTGTCACGACACGTAAATTACTATCAAGGTTGAAAAAATATTAATTTGAGTTCATAAACAAATCAAAACAGACGCCACAATTTCCGACATCACGCAATTCTTTTACAACGGATGAGTGAGTTTGCGTACTGGGGTAATATTATGTACTTCCGGTAATTACAAGTCATGATTTGTGGCAATGTGTTTTAAAGTCACCGTCAGCGGTCTGCTATTAGACAAAGATTCCCATCTTTATTTAGGTAGACTAACATCTCATCAAGTTTGTTACAGCAATATTTCCTTGTGATTATTATATTCTGCCCTCAAATATTGTCTGAGAAAGTGGAGATGCGCAGCTTCTTATTAGGCAGGTCTTCGAGTAGGTTTGCATTCTTAGAACCTTACATAGGTAATACATTGCGAGGTAAGGCCGGGCCTTACAAGGCGTCTAAGATTTCGCAAGACTACGTACGTAAAGTTGAAAACAATAGTTGTTATATCTCTACTTTTTATGTGGATCTAAAAACAAGTAGATGCAGTTCTTGAAATCATAGCCATTGGAGACAAGAAGCATGTTTTTTTACACTAACGTGCGCACAAATAGGGATTTTGAAGTTGCCTTGAATGTCAGAGCAGAGTGGGAGCGGATGGAGAGGAAGTGGATAAGGAAAGTAGGTATGGCCCTTGAATACCTGGACATTACAACGACGAGGGAACACATGATCAGGTAGAGCATTCGTATGGTTCGGCTAAAGAATGACTCTCTGTGTTTATTTGTGCGCCTAAAGTCCACTTTCAACGTGAACTGATGCGCATTCACAGATTTACGGGTATCGCGGAAAAATGTCTGAAGGGGCGGAACACATTCAGCAAGTTCAGTTGAGCAACGACCGTGATAATACCTATAGAAAAGAGATAGGCATGATACGTTGGGCCTTTGTTCTAACGGCGGAATTAAACGACTTACTTACGTTTTTGCATCTTATCGAGCAGGTGCAGCGCAGTTTCTGATGCGCCTAACCAAACACGGGAGTTGAACTCCATTTTCGGACGAATGTACGCCTTGTGAATAGTGGCCAGGTTCGATGGAGTGAAGTGCTTTTACATCTCTTAAGAAACCCCATATACTGCTGCACATTTCGCAGCTTCAAATATGTGGTCGTTCTAATTAAGAGTCGAATTAATTTGAGTGCGGAAAATTGATAGTGTAGCGGTTCTTCGAACCATACAACTCCTTACAGGTGAGTTATCCTTTCCGCCAAGGAACTCTACTCACCTTTCGCAGCACACGTGCCCACAGACATGTGGCCCAATAGTCATGTTACGTGCGGCTTCCACCACCCCCACCATTTAGTTGTTTTAATATAATTCGGTTGTAATATAATTTGATGGTAAGGTGGTGGGAAAAGTACACGATCCACATGTGAGTGTGCGGACATGCCCCTGTTCGAGTGTGGATCGTGTGCAAGTTCGAATTCTGTTTTCGGAGTGGATGTTGAGGGAGAGAGAGAGAGAGGCGGCAAGAAATTTTTGATTCCGTTTGTTGTCGATTTGGATAGGTACTGTTGTTTTTGGATACCGTTTGCCAATGTTTTTTGAGTGCAGTTAGTTTCAAAAAAAAAGTCAGAACAAAGGAGGAGAGCAACGCCCGGTTGATTTTTGATTTACAAGAAGAAGGGGAAAAAAAAGAGAAAAGAATTGTCCCGTATTCATTGTTCAAAAACAGAATAAATTGTAAAAAGAAAAGTGTTGTAATTAAACGAAGAGAATGAAAAACTCAAACAAAAAGAAAAAGAAAATTCTTTCCTTTCGTGGAGCGCCGTTTACAGACATCATCATCATCGGCACTACAACCGGGATCCAGTCTTGGCCTTATTTAGCAAGTGTCGAGGCTTGTTAAATTTTCCATAATAATTTATTTTTACGGGCAAGGTTATTAGCCTTGCGCCGATGCCGTTTACAGACGCAAGTGTCTAAACTTGGTTTGGCCAAGTCCATCCATCGTGCTCCTCTCAAGAGTTGCCAGTTCGCGGTGGCCACCCGGGCCGTGTTAAAAGGGAGGAACCTGAAGAGGAACCACAGGTGGTGGAGCAGCCGCTGAAGAAGAAGAGGAGCCCTAGCAGAGGTCTTGGAAGTGAAATAATAGACGCCCCCACACTGAGAAAAACAGGTAACCATTTTGTATTCAGACACAAATTTATGTGGCATCAAATCTGTCACAGTCATTACCATACCTGTAACAAAGGTTATATGAAATTGCAACAACGTTGAACCCGATATCAAAAACCAAGGAACTTAACGTTCAAAAGTTTCCAATATCGAGGTCAAGGCATCCATACACGGTATTCTACCCCAATTCAAAAGGGCAGCTAAAGCATCGCATCTAAGCAATGCGTCAAATGCAGCCAGCATCGCATACAGATCACCAATCTCCCATCCTAAACATCAACACGACGTTTCCAAAGAAATACCATTGTCGGTAAATAAACCGAACAACGGATGCATACGCTGGTAGCTAAATGCAATTAGCACCTAAATCCCTGGCATGACATAATGCAAAGGCACGCTTATGCAAACAAGGCATATCGTTTAGCTGCCGTCCAATGGTCATGCAATCATAAACATCTTAACGTAGATTGCTCTCTAGATGTTTATGATTCGAAAAGCCTAACAAAGGAACGATACCAATCCCACGGTTTCTTTTATTACCCATTGGAAACATTCAAGAGCATTGTTAGCTTAAGCCAGATGTCTAACCAAAACATATCCCATAGTCCGTGCACCCATCCGAAGTGTATGTGATCCTTTGCCCGCATGCCAGATGTGTAGTGCAAATAAACTACGGAAAGATCGGAGAATAAGCGGCGGCATCCGATCCTGAAACAAAAGAAACATGATTCCGACCACCAGCAACGAATGGTGATAATGATGATTATTGGGTAAGATTTCCCCTTTACAGATCCTATGGGAAATTCTCCTTTTGAGATGCAAAGGGAAATGTTATGCTGTTAAAAGATACGATGGGAAAGTCTGTTAGCAGATTGGATGGGGAAATTTTCCTTTGCAGATGCGGGTTGAGTAATTCGAATAGGATATTTTTAGGATGGAGACAATTAGTCTATATTGAACAGCAGGACAGCGAACCCCACCGAGGAGGTCGAACCGCAAGACGAATACGCTAGTAGAAGTAGCCGCGACTTAAAAGTTAAAAATAAAGAGAACTCGACGAGGAGGTATCCGTCACTTCGCACTTGCGCTAGATTATCTCACCGCGAAACAATAAAGGTATTAGTAAACCTTCCGTGTCGTCAAAAGGAAATGTGTGTCGATTGTCGTGTGATTCGAATTTATACGTTGTAGTTTATGTGTGACGAAAGATAATAAAACATTAACAATAAAATAGAAAGTGAAAATAACTCTCAGCGTTTTATTTGTGGCAGTGTCCCCGTGTTCCAGGTTGTTTTTCTCCTCGTGAACAGTGTTCGGCGGAACACTTCGGTGACACTTCGACAACAACATACAAATCCGCCAAAACTATTTTCTGAAACGAATTCGTTGGAAATGCATTAGCTGAAAAATTCATTACCCAACACGGCAAAAATTACTAAAACGCCACCCGGCCAAGTATTGGAAAATACTAGTGATCTCCTCTGGAGCCAGCCGCAATTCGGTTTTTCTATCGCAAAAAGTGACGTCAGTTTAGGGTAATTGACAAGAGATCATTTATAAAGACGAGGAAGAGAGTACACCAAGGGGAACACCTGCATTTGATGGAAGACAGATTTGATACCGTCAAGAACTACTTGAATTGAAGCAACCTGTGTTGGTCAATAGGCACGGCTCCATCCCTTTGCATGACAATGCTAGACCCCATACCTGACGAGTAACGGTTGCAGTTGGGATTTGAATTTCTTCCGCATCCGCCGCACTCGCCTGACCTTTCCCCAACGGACTAGTATCTTTTTCGCAATCTGGATTCATTTTGCCGGCAGAAGGTCTTCTGGAACCGAGCAGATGTCATAAAAGCTTTTGAAGATTTCATTGCCTCACAAAGTCAACACTTCTACGAAAAAAGAATATTTCGCCGTGTATCACGTTGAAAGAATGTCATAGGTGCCAACGGATCCTACTATTAGATGCTACCGTACAAAGGATTCGTATTAAGTAGATTTAGGAAGAAAGTTCAGAAAAATAAGTAGAAAGAAAATCACCTCAATACTGCTCGGGTGTATGATAGATGATTAAATTTTGTATGATATAACGAATAATCGAAGAACTCGACACAGTGATACTGCCATCCCACAACAACGAGAATCAACGAGTTATCAAACCAGTACACTGATAAGATATAAAAATGGCCAATATACTTGTGGAGTGAAACATAACATAGGGCCTACAACAAAGAGTAGGAAAGCAAGAGCCACAAACGGGATTCATCAAAGCATGGAAGACATTTGAGAAATAATCTAGGAGGGCACAACATGAGGCATAAAACTCTTTGGGCACCACCCAAGCATATGTCGTTCAGTTTCCATGGTCGTTCCTCAACTGAACTTGGTGAATGTAGTCCACCTCTCCCGCGCTACATGTCAATCAGAAATGGTTGAATTCACTTTGAAAATTAACTTCTTTCGTACAAACAATCAGAACATCATTCTTTAGCCGAACTACACGAATGTGAAATGATCCGCCTGATCATGTGTTTTCTTGTCGTTACAGTAACCGGCCATTCAAGACCAATGTACATCGACACCTTCTTTCCTTATCGATTCATATTGTGCAGTGACATTTTGAGGTACCTCGAAATCTCTTTTTGTGCGAGCAGGTGTGTTAAAAGAACGTGGTTACCCTATTTGAACTTATATCAAGTTTCAGTGCAAATTATCTAACTAGTAATAAAAATTGAATTCTTCTAATCATCCACGAATAAAATAAGAAGAATAAGAAAGGAAATTTAACGAAACATTTTTTGGTAAGCGGATTCGTAGTCTCCCGCTTGGTAGAAACCTTAACGTGGTGCGGGGCTTAAACTACAATGAATCACTCTGGCTATGCTGGCGGAATGGCCACCCATGTCAGACAGGCTAGCGAGGAGTAACACACAAAGATATACCATCCCTAATCCAGGGTGTTACGCATCACCGTCCCCATTGGATGGTTTGCAGCCAGGGGTATCATCATCATCGGCACTACAACCGGGAACCGGTCTTGGCCTTATTTAGCAAGTCTTGAGGCTTGTTAAATTTTCCATAATGATTTGTTTTTTCCGGGCAAGGTCATTAGTCAGAGGTATACCGGCTGTATTATAGGGGCGCCTCTCCGACACCGGGTCGAATCAGAGCAGTAAGCAGACCTTGCCACATCAATGAGGGGCTCTGATATGGCGGACTATTTGAAACCCCCAGCCACGAGTAATCAATATACAAAAAACAATCCCACGAAAAACCCGGTATGTGTAGGTGTGATGAGCCGACACTATCATAAGGGAACAAATCATCAAGAAAACACCGACTCGGCAAAAAGAAGACGTAGGGGAAAACGGAAAAAGCGGAATATACGCGTCGGCACGTGGAATGTTCGAACCTTATATAAACCAGGCGTGATACAGACGGTCGTAGAAAACGTGAAACAATATAAAATGGACATCGTCGCGCTTCAGGAAGTCCGACTCCCACATAATCGAAACCAATGGCGTGTGGAGGTACCGATACACATAACCTCGGAACCGGCTTCATCATAAGCAAGAAGATTACGCCCCATGCAAAAGATGTGAAATCTATTAATGACCGAATGTCGGAGCTAAAAATACAGAGCCCATGGTACAATTAGGTATTTATAAACGTACACGTCCCAACAGAATCTACGGACAAAGAAACGAAGGACACGTTCTACGAGATCCTAGAGGAAGTATTTGATGGGATCTCATCATTCGATGTTAAAATCCTCCTCGGGGACCTCAATGCGAAAATTGGAAAGGAAGAAATCTTCCAACCAACTATAGGTAATGAAAGCCTACACGACGGTTCAAATGATAATGGAATTCGAATTATCACGTTCGCAGGGTCAAAAGATCTGCTAGTGAAAAGCAGGATGTTCAAGCACAAGCAGATCCATAAAGCCACATGGATATCACCCGACGGCGTAACGCGTAACACGGTGATGATGAGTGCAGGCCGAAGATCGAAGAACGTAAACGCCTCCGAGTAATCCACTTAGAAATATATGATATATATAACATATATATATGCTCCCAACCACATACAAAATACTAACAAATGTCATAGTGGCGAGAATCACACCGTACGCAGAAGAAATGCTGGGAGACTACCGGCCAACGAGCGACCAAATGTTCACAGTAAGCAATTACTGGAAAAGAAGTGGGAATACGGAGAGCCGGTTCACCAACTGTCATCGACTTCAAAAATGCCTACGATTCAGTCGCAAGGCAAAGACTTTACCATATTGTAGTTGAGCTGGGAATTCCGAAAAAATATGCCGCCCTCATTCACATCGGCATGAAGGAAAATAAAGGGCGAGTTAGAATAGAAAAACATGGCGCAAGGCTAATAACCTTGCCCGTAAAAATAAATTATTATGGAAAATTTAACAAGCCTCGAGACTTGCTAAATAAGGCCAAGACCGGATCCCGGTTGTAGTGCCGATGATGATGATGGGAATAGAAACCCACCTCTCAGAACCATTTGAAACCCGCGACGGACTGAAACTGACCATGTATTTTTAACCTTGTACTCGAGTATGTCATCAGAAAGGTACAAGACGACAACATGCACGGATCATCCCTGAACGGGGTCACACAAGTTCTCGCATATGCGAATGACATCGCCGTTTTCGGCGATAATCTAGAAACTGTAAGTAAAAACAGTGAAATCATTACGCAAGCGGCAGAATAAGTAGGCTTAGAAATAAATGAAGACAAAACAAAATACATGATTACGACGATGGGCCTCAGAGAACACATATAAACGTCAGAGGAAAGATATTCGAAAAAGTTAAAGAATTTAAATACCTAGGAACAATACTGACGGCCAGTAATGAAATGTCGATGGAAATTAACAAAAGGCTGCATTCCGGCAACGCTAGTTGGCACGCAGTCAGTAAACTGCTATCACGTAATACAAAGCTCCGGGTCTATAAAACCATAATCATGCCGATTGCTCTATACGGATGCGAAACATGGGCTCTCACAAAACGGGAAGAAAACAAATTCCGCGCATTCGAGA
The DNA here is from genome assembly GCA_963931805.1 of Microdon myrmicae. NCBI lineage: Eukaryota > Metazoa > Arthropoda > Insecta > Diptera > Syrphidae > Microdon > Microdon myrmicae. The sequence goes on from OZ007497.1 coordinate 138,157,994, forward strand.
ATAAAGTTTTAAGGGGTATCTTTGGAGGTAAATATGACGAGGAGGAAGGGCAATGGAGGAAACTCTATAACCACGAATTGGAAGAGCTATACCGCAAACCTACAATACTGAGAGTAATCAAGTCGCGAAGATTAAGATGGGCCGGACATGTGCCGCGAATGGGCAACGATATGACCGTGCGTAGAATTCTTGACGCTAGACCAACGGGAAAGAAACCGGTAGGACGGCCGCGACGGAGGTGGGAGGACAATGTTAGGTTTGACCTTGAAAAGATCGGATCGGACGGGATGGTCAAGTGTTAAAGGAGAGTACACAGGACAGGGAACGATGGGGTGACCGAGTCGGTGAGGTCATGAACGTCCGTGTTCCTACAGGCCAATAAATGGTAATTGTTATGGTTCCGCCCTAAGCTGCTTGTTCTATGCGATTGTAGCGCCGGACCGGGCGTTACCAGTAAAGGGCAAATGAATTCACGCCTTAATGCGCTCGCTCTACTCCTGACAGTTATACCAGACCTAGTGCGCATTTTGCTACATGCGTCTCTTTCATATTGCCGCGTCAGACTAATGTATATTTGTTAAAACCAAGTTCACGAGTGCTTCGCTGAATAAATAATATCTTTCGTACGAGGAGTCGCCCGTTCATTTCATATCCTGCTACAACAGGTTGTGGGCCCAGGCTTAAACATCGTCTGGATATTTGTAATTGGAAACCGAAAAGACATGAAGACAACGTGGAAAATACACGCGGAAATATAACCCCGATCGAGCAGGGACGGGATCAACCGAACTCTCGACGACGAGGAGTCGTACATCTCGGACGGCCTGGAGGCTAATTTAGCCAGTCTTCACTTGGAGGTCCCGTATCGGCAAGTATTGAACGGACCGGACAAAGAAAAATGGTTGGACGCAATCGTCGAAGAAGTCAAATGCTTAATCAAGAACGATACGTGGCTGATCGTGATACGACCCAAGAATCGCAACGTGGTCGGATATCGAATGGTTCTCAGGAACAAGTACGAGTCGGGCGGCAAGGTCGAGAGAAGAAAAGCACGATTCGTGGCAAGCGGGTTCGCGCAGCGACCCGGGTTCGATTTTCACGATACCTACGCTCCGGTCGCTCGCATAGGATCCATGCGTATGCTACTTGCACTGGCGGTCAAGCACGACCTTAAGGTGCATCAGATGGACATCACGACCGCCTACCTAAACGGTACGATCGAAGAGGAAACATACATGGAATTACTCGATTTACTCGCAGGATGTTTGAAGAGGGTCGTCGCGGCACAAGGCAAATCCGATATCGAGAGCCGCGCCAAGGAAAAGCTGAAACAACTTCAGGGTGGCGAAAAGGTTTGTCGTTTGAAAAGGGCTTTGTACGGCCTTAAACAGGCCGGTCGGCAATGGCATAAGAAACTGAATGGGAAACTCTAAGAATTAAACATGAAACCGTCGAGCGCGGATCCGTGCGTTTATCGCCTCAAACGAGGGGGAGAACCGTTGATAATACTGGTCTACGTTGACGACATTTTGATATTCTATCGAGACCAGAAGGATCTTGATTTCGTCCGAAAAGGTTTGTTGCGGGAATTCGAGGCGAGAGATCTGGGAACAGCTCGCTATTGTTTGGGGATCGAAATCGCCAGGGGCAGAAATCAGATTACCATTTCTCAACCAAATTACGTTCGGGAACTACTCTCTCGATTCCGGTTGGAGGACTGTAACACCGTCAGTACTCCCGTTGAATCGGGCTCGAAGCTCGAAAAGGACGTTGAAGGAGAAGGATCACCAGGAGGAAATCGGCCTTATCGCGAGCTTGTCGGAGCTCTGAATTACTTGGCGATTGCCACAAGACCGGACATTTCGCATATCGTCAGTTGCCTCAGCCAATTCAACACTTGTCACGGCGAGGCACACTGGAAGGCGGCGAAACGCTTCCTGAGATATCTGAAGGGGACCGCCGACTTCGGAATCATGTACACGAAGAGCATGAAAACCTTCGAAGGGTTTGTTGACGCCGATTGGGTTGGGTGCCCGGTAGATCGAAGGTCGTATACCGGATACGTCTTTAACCTGAGCGGTGCCGCCATTAGTTGGGAGTCGAGGAAACAGCGCACCGTCGCGCTTTCGTCCACTGAGGCGGAGTACACGGCATTAACTGAAGCCGCGAGAGAAGCCTTATACATACAGAGATTCTTATCGGAGCTCAAGCTGTTCGAGTGTGAAAGAGTTCTGGCGATGACCGACAACCGAGGGGCACAACTACTGACCCAGAATCACACGTTTCACGCGAGATCGAAACACATCGACATCAGGCATCATTTCTTCAGAGATGTCTTGCGCGAAGGTCGACTGGATATTAAGCACCTTCCTTCGGATAAGATGCCCGCGGATTTTCTCACGAAGGGATTGACAAAAGAAAAACATCGGAAGTGTCTGGATTTGATCGGCGTCGGGGGTTCTTCAGAGGATCGACCTAGCACTACAATCGAGGGGGAGTGTTGTGGATCCGCCCTAAGATGCGGGCTCTATGCGATTGTAGCACCGGACCGGGCGTTACGAGTAAAGGGCAAATGAATTCACCCCTTAATGCGCTCGCTCTACTCCTGACAGTTATACCAGACCTAGTGCGCCTTTTGCTACATGCGTCTTGTTGGCGATGGATCACGAATTCCCAGGAAAGGCAAGGCAAGCGCTAACATACCACTTCCAGGGAAACGACGATCAGCGGCGCACCGATTCCGGGAAGCCACTAAGAAAAGCAGATCCCAGGAAACAAGCAAAGGAAGGGACGACTGCGGGCCTATATAAGGCGGGCACTTTCGATGGAGCAGCAGGAGTCGTCGAAGGAACTCCTAATGAAAAGGTCTTGTTCAAGACCAGCAGTATAAAGAGATCGAACAGAATAATAAATAATAAAATAAACTATAGGAAATAAGCAAAGTATTCCCTAGATATTATTGGAACCTGTTTTTCGCTTCGGTGTTGAAATTTTCCTTGGTCGGTTGGCTTGTCTTCTTCGTTGGTCGCGTAGATTAAGGATTTGTACTGGGCAAGACTCAAACGCCCGCCAATCCAGAGAAGAGTCCGGCTCTGGAGGTACAATCCCTCGAATTAAGAAAACATCGTTTGGCCGGCCAGCGCCGGAATACAGTCCACTAAAGGAGAGACTGAGGCGTCGCTAGAGGAAGCGCCGTTTGTTGTTTCGGTTTTCTCTTTTCATTGCAGCAACACGTCTCTTTCATATTGCCGCGCCAGACTAATGTATATTTGTTAAAACCACGTTCACGAGTGCTTCGTTGAATAAATAATATCTTTCGTACGAGAAGTCGCCCGTTCATTTCATATCCTGCTACAACAGTAATAGTAACAAATTATGTGCAAATTAACTAACTAGTAATAAATTGATTGCAAGGCTAATAACCTTGCCCGGAAATACAAATTATTATGGACAATTTAACAAGTCTCGGATAAGGACCGGATACCGGTGGGGAGATTTGCTAAATAAGGCCAAGACCGGATCCCGGTTGTGGTGCCGATGACGATGATGATGAATAAATTGATTTCTTCTAATCATCCACGAATAAATTAAGAAGAATAAGAAAAGAAATTTAACGAAAATTTTATTGTTAAGCTGCTTCGTACAGTATGTGTCGGAAGTTGAACACTTTTCTGACGCTTTAAATATGAAGTTTTTTTTTTGTTATTGCATTATCCCATAATATTTTTTGTTCAGTTTCACTTGACGGCTTATTGAAAATAATTAGTATAAAGTTAAGAGTTGAACTTCAAATATAGTTTGCAGGTAAGTAGCAGTTTAGGCAAAAAAAATGTACGCGTTTTCCACGGCTTTAAATTTTGATTATGTAATAGAAAAATTAAATAGAACCAGTTGTAAAACATAATTTGGAAGTCCAACTTTTGGTTTGAGAATTTATTTGAAATTAAGTGCCGAATAACTGCTATGATGTGACCAAAAGTAGAACCCACACATCGTTGAGCATGAAATCAAAAAGACTGTCGTCATGTTAAGTCATCGTTCTTGTGCAAAACACACTATTCAATGTCAATTTTTGAATATTAATTAAACCTCATAAATGTCCAATTGAGGCTATTGTTTGGTATTAACAAACAATTTAATACACAAATCTATTAGTTAAACAATAACCTACTCAGGTTCATTGATTCGGATACAAATACGTAGAATGAATTTTGAATTTTTACTGAAGAATGACTACTCAACCTAACATGTGGTCATGAGATTTCATAACATATGCGTTGCTAAACCATAATAGGTTCAGAGCAAAGTGCTTAGACCAAGCTTAGAACCTAAAGAGTGTTTTCTGATAATGTACGTCTATTCTAGAGGGATTTCAAAACTAGATTCGCACACAAATCAATTACATACTGTATACTAAATTCATACAAAAACTGTATGGATTTTGTGTTACATTTTATAACAGAGTCACACTATGTCCAGGCCCAAGAACACAAACCTTAAAGCCTTTACTAGTTACGATATTTGAAAAGACAAAAATTACTTTTTGACACTATGAATACAATTACTTCCAACGCTATCTCAAGACGCCTAGCTCATTATAACGTATGATTAAATCTTTTCTAATCCCCCTTTAGTCACATTAAATGAATTGTAATCCCATATTGGTCACAAAAATATACGCCCTTTACCCACTCCCATATAATTCCCTTCAACGCCTACATCTAGTAATTTTATGTAAATAATTCAATAAACCGATAATATGCGTGCGCTCCAGTTAACATCAATTACATGACTAGAAAATAGCGTGTGGTATTTTGACTCGGCGTGAATCTGGTGTTCAACGATATAGAATTACATCTACCAAAAACCGCAGCGGAATGTGACGTCAGCCGAAAAGGAAAACTATCTACAAAGTAGTCAGTGCCAACGACTACTAAAAATTTGGCAAATATTTTTATGGCTTTTAAAAGAAAAAAAAGAAAAAAAATATTGAAAGGAAAAAGTATAATATTAGTAATTGGGTTTTTAAATTTATTAAAATTTAATTAGATTGACGAAAACAGTATTCACTCTCTTGCATTTTTTTATATCTAATTCAGTTTTTCTTCCTAAGGGAGTTTTCTGATTATTTTTGCTAAGTTTACTTCCTAGCTAAAAGGGAGGAAGACTAATTCAAAAACACTCTGAGAATAAAACAGTGGCAATGGAATCATTTCATTAAATACAAAAAAAAACAACATATTTTTAGCAAAACTTTGGTCACTGAAAACAGATTCGGTTCAACAAAACTTCATTGATATTTTTAATAACTGAACAACACTTAAGCACTTTTCGAAAATCCGCTTCAAAAGGATTGTCGAAAGTCAACAAGAGCTTTTAAGAAAATTGTTTTTTTTCTGCATCCAAATTTGTTCAAACTGCGCCCGATATTAATTATTGTTTACGAAAATCGTTATAAAATTAAGAATTATTTTTAGTTTTAAAAATACCACTACAGATGTTTACATCAGCTAAATGATGATGGTGATCTGCTTTTCCCGTGCGTACACACAAAAATTATAAATAATTTATTATTATTTCTCTAGAGACTTTTTTTCGGATTTGTATTTTGCTTTTAACTTTTTTTGTTTTAACTCGACAATGAAAATGAAAATTCGCACGATAGGAAATTTTGTATTCGTTCGTTATATCTAAAGCACAACTAAATGTTCTCGCTTTTGTGATCTTGAATGCCAACTGTTTGACGATTTGTGGCAAGAGGCAGGGTCTCTCTCTCCTACAGCAATAGCTCTAGCTAAAGCGGAGGAGTCATCAGATGCGTAGTGCCTTGCTAGATCTTGCCCCTCGAGATGTATTGGCGCCCCGTCGTGTATCTGTTGTTTACTACGTTCAGGTTGATTTCTTCGGATGGAGTGGTTGTAATTGTGCTCATAGCATTGACTGTAGGTTGTAGAGATATATCGCAGATACTGAGTATCGGCTCTGAATGGATGTGGCCTTTTCGATTTCTATGAGATGTGTACGATTTAGATTTACTTTGATTCAGTAAACACTTCATCTAATTGACATTTTACATTCTATCACAAGATTAATGATATCAGAGTGATCGTCAAACTAGTAACCTACTTTTCTTCAATTAGAATAAAAGTCAGAGGGTTTTATTTGAAATTCTATTTATAAGTCCACCTCAAAGTATCACAAATGTCAAGTAAACATATGTAATTGAGATGTCAGTGACTTATTTATCATTCGGTAACAGTAAAGATTACGAGGTAAAACAAAAGCTGACCAATTCAAAATTATTACATATCTAACCATAAAATACTTATCTGCTAATGTTAACTAATTTAGATAGAAAGCTGAAAATCGCTACATGATGAAATGCCAGAAGCATTCGCAATAAATATATTGTATTTATTAATTTTTTGGATGCTAATGGTATTGAGCAATAACTGAAATTTGGTTAAAAGGCGATATTAAACTTTCTACTTTCCTGATGAATCCAGTTCATCTAAAAAAAAAGAACTGCCCTACGAAATAATCATAGACATCTATTTAGTCTGTGGGGGGCGTAGTTGGTGCGCCAGCACGGGCGCAAGGATCTACTCCGTCCCCACAAGTCTTCACTGTTCGAACAAACTTAATCCAGCGGCAACAATCACCAGGAGACATAAATAAAATAAAGCACCGACTGCTTTGGTAGTTCACAAGTTCTTTTATTACTTTAATTGTTTGTATTATTTTCACATTTTACATTATCGTATTTAAACCGGGGACACTAGAAAAATTACTTTTGATTGAATATTTTTGCTATTTACTTAATCTGACTCAATACGAGTTCGCGTCCCCGCAGTGCTACGGGGAGCGGGAGTGACATGACCGGCTCGGCCGGTGGATGAAAAGGACTCAGCGATATTCATTCGCTGGCAAAAGAAATTCGGCCAGTGTCACTGGATCTCTTAATAGAAGGCTGCATTTTCCATCCCAAGAGAAACGTGATCTCTCTTTGGGGGTAGGTAACCTGATCTGGGGAGATCATAGAGATACACATGTATGTGTGCACATTGGTTCTTTCATGGGACAAAGCCATGAGAACGAATCTGAAAAAAAAGAAAAGGGAATAATGTGCATCAATGAGATGTGAGTTCGGCTAAGTAAACAAGCCGAATCTCATTGGATGCTAATTGGGTTTCTGTTTGTTCATGCCGCTAGTCATGGGAAGCAG